>JAIPRN010004913.1:0-12751 GCA_025469175.1 Geopemphigus sp. TES_GeoC_2020
TATATATATATATATATATATACATACACAAAATTTGATCGAACATAATAAAAATGAAAATATTTACTTATATTATCGTACACATCTTCGTAGTACCGTAGTATATATGTAATACGAGAACGGCCGGGAATTTACTACTTTTATATACCTAAGTTGTGTTATTGATCTTAATCGTAATAACTAAAGAGTGTTTGGTGTTTAACGTGTAATAAATCTTCATGTTGTAAAATTCCGCGTGGAATTTTGTATTCGATATATAACCCGCCGATAGAGGAGGAATCAAGGTTCTTTTCCCAGGAACAAAGACATTGTGAACGGGGAACTTTTTCTCGTAAGATCTAAGAACCCGAGAAATAGCGTATACATCATGCGTGGTTTAATTCGTAATATCGTTGTGAAATGTAATACTTGAAAATACACGTGCTTAAAATACGTCCGGAATAAATTATTACTACATGTCCATTATGTATATTACTGTTTACGACCGTGAATTTGTATACGTGTGTGTGTGTGCGTGTGTGCATGTATTACGTAAATATTTGTTTTGCGATCCTCCATCCTGCCGTAATAGTGTAATGTGTACAACGTAATTTTAAACGCTACTAAAACGTGAAGAATTGTTAAGTAAACCCAATTTGCCGAGATTGAAAGTTAAAAACACGATTTAACCAAGGATTTATAGTTTTTTGAATCGGTAACATAGTCTGAGATATATACAAACGAAAATTTTCGTTCGGTTTTTGTACATTTTTAATAATTGTTTTTTTTACTGTCGTCCAACTTTTTTAAAAATATATTGCCAATCGGCATTGATGATTTTTACTAGGTACAGTGGTACATATACAATATAATTTAGTAACGCTACTCACTGGTAATACGTTCCTGTTAAATATTTAAGTACAAATTGATTTTATATGCTTTAAAATACAGAACTAATTAGATAATTATCGTATCTAAAAATACGTCTGGCGATTTAGCGAATTTTACACCTTATTTCATCGTGATTTATTATTATTATTGTTGTTTTGTATAAACCTTCCTGTTAATCATTAAAATAATTTTACTTTCTAATAACCATAAAATTGTATTCTTCTTTACTTGAAATGACTACGATTTCTTTTTTAATTCGTTCATAATATGACGACAGCCGGACAGTGGTATTCACTTGGCACACCCGATTAAACTTATTAACAAACCTTTTCATCTTACCGATTTTCTTCCTGAGACGCCGCATTGTTTTCGCGTTTATGAATGCCATGTCTCTTTTCATGGTTCGTGACTTCGTGATATGATTACACTCAATGAACGACTGAATTATATTTTACTCTTCGGTAATTTCTTTTACGCACGTTATATATTTTTTCTTAACGATCAAAACATAATAAATGAAAATAAACGTTACCTATCTCTTTTGTCAAAGCTGTAAACAAATCTCATAACTATATAAATACTACAATAACTGTAGCGTAATATATGTTTATATACTCTTAAGTATGTCAGGTATATATTTGTGGTAAGTTAAAAGTTAATCAGTTTTATTATATTTCGAAGTGGTATTAAATGTTTAATGTTATATGCGAACTGTATAGAAAACAAAATTAAAAAATATATATTATAAATAAAAGCACTTAATGCTTACTTTTGTAATATTATTAATTACCACTGTATATGTTTAAGTGTTATTTATATCGTTTTATTTTAGCCTAATAAGAATATAATAAACAAATGAAAGGAACAATAAAAACGTTCTTCTAAAAATGGTTTACTTTTATTAAGTGTTATTAATTATTTTAGAAAAGTAAATTTATGTGGTATAGTTACGATTGTCAGTTGTATATTTAATTTTAATGTGATATATAAATCGTATACAGTTATGCGTAAAGAAAATGAATAAAAACTATTACGAAACAGAATCCGTATTATTAAAAAAATCATTTGTTACGATAAGTACGTAATTGAAGATTTTGGTATTATCGATTTAAAAGAGATTTGTGTGATTTTAGTAACTAAACCTACCTAATATGGATGTTGTCTTACGTAAGTCTATATTAATTCGAAATTATTCTAAAATAATATATGTTACATCGTTTATCCCTTTTTGTTTGCTTAATAAGAAACATTAAAGTGAAATCGTGTGGTTAACACAAATATCAGAGGACGTATCGTTGATGATATGGTCAAATTGTCAAATTGCCAGCTGCATACCACTAGTTCTTATTTCAACGTAATAATTATACATTTTTAACACTCTGCAATCGTGTAGTATGTATGAGTAGTTGTTCTTATGTAGTACGTAATTGTGCGTAGGTATATTATTATTATACAAATATTGTGCAATTTGAGATTTTATTTGGGATATATTTTTAAATTATGTATCTACGTATTTATATATATTAATAAACGTATAAAGTGACTTTAAACTATATTTTCAGTTGACGAATTATTATTCATATTACGAAATGACTGTTTCTCAATTTCCAATTTATCTTTCGGAATAATAAATATATTTCATGGATAGTGTTAAGAATAAAGTAAAATTAATTTGTAATGAGAAAATTTGATTAGTATTTACGTTTAATAATAAAAGTATCGTGGTATCCGCGATTTATAGAATATCTTCTTTACCTCGTGATGGTGCCTAAAAAATGGACTTTTGAAAAAAGTCTTCCTCGCCCTTCCACATCCAATTATTTGGATTCGGCCATCCTCGTCTTAAACCTCCATAGAGGTTAGGTTATTCATTAATTTATTCACACTCGCTATCCTCATATTACTCTGTAATCAGTCTATCCATCTCCTTTTCGGTCTTCCCTTTTTTCTTCTTTTTTCTACACTCATTTCTATGACAACTCTAACATCCGCTGACTCAACTTTTCTCATACTAAGACCTAACTACCTCAGTCTGTTTTTCCTCATTTTCTTCACCATTGACGCCACACATACAATACCTCTTATGTACATATGCGTTTCTAATTTTATTTTCCTCAGTTCTAGTTTTTTCTAATTGATTTTTGAAAGAGAACCAACATTCAGGTAATATAACTGTATCATATATGGTGATAACCGGTAGGTAATTGCGATAATTCAATTATGGAAAGCGTTTAGCGGATAGGAACATCGATTTTCCTTTTTATTTTTAAGCGGTACTGTCATAATTGAATAGATATAAGAATTACGGATATCGTAAATATTTGTGATTACATTACGTTTATAATGTCGTTACTTTTTGCATACGCTGAATAGTGACGTTTTTGAGGACTAGGGTATATTAAACAAAATTATCATTCATCGAGTTATCTAAATAATTCGTTATTTATTTTGTAATTTAAATATCTGTACGATAATTGCCGAAGTGGGAAATATCGTACTTGCCGACTGAAATAAATTACGCGTTACTACGTTTACTCAACACCTTGCTCGAAATTCGACCCTCGGGACATTTACATTAATCGACTGGTAAATTCAAGATCAACGCAAAATGTTCGTGATAGTCGTCGTCCTGCGCGTATGCATATTTATATATATGTGACGTCGCGAGAGACGAATAGATAATTTATCGACGGAAATGTGCCGTTTACAACGTGCATTATTTTTTTTGTCTCGGGCTCATAGACCTATGTAGAGGTGAAGTCACAAGGTTATCGTAAATATTGAAGGATAACTGTTATTTTTCTGTGCAGTCGCGTACTTGTTGTCACCAATGTCCCGGCGTGGCCTCTCGAAAATGTTTTTACATTCCCCCGTCTATTCGTAATGCTTTACGCATAGGTACATAAATACTGTCGATGAATAAAAATGACTGTTAGTCGTTGATTTGTTAATGAATATTGATGATGGTTATCAATGTTATCGGTACATAACAAACGTATAATCTAGAAAATAGATTGAAATAGTAAATTCAATATCGGATTACGATCCGGTATGTCTATAGTGTACGAACGGAAATTGTTGAGAATGAGATGGGACGATATTTCGTAACGAACAATAAATATACGCAAATAAACACGAACCCTAAATATTTATTAATATTTCGCCGTTATTGGCGCAAAATATTCGTTTAGCTTTATCGCAATTCGTTCGACGCGAACTTCGAAAAACTATAAAATGTATTACGTATCCGTTTTGTAACACGTTTTTTTTACATATTTTTAGGTATAGTTTCAATCAAAATCGCTTGTATAACATGTAACGGACTACGTAAAGCCTTTAAAATCAAAATACTAAATAATATCGCGTCAACACTATCGTTTGGTACAATGACGAGCGAATTTAGAATAATCTTCACACTTTCCAATTTCTGTAGCGTAAAATTTTTTTGAAGTCAAACATGGAAACTAAATTTTACTATTTTGATAGCCACGTAATTTAATTCGTCCGTTATCTTATTTAAATTGGTTAATTTAGTCTTAGTAGTTAATTTAGTTAAAATAGTAAATCGACTACGGCCATGTGGGTATTTATACGTACAATTAAAAATAATTATATCGTTTCGCTAAATTACCATCGAAGTATTATATATGTATATTATAGGTGATATACGATAAGGTCGTGATATATTCTTGTTTTACCGCAATAATGTTATACAGTAACAGGTTGGGTATTTTATTTGAGTAAATACATGCCAGAAATTTTAACAGATGGCGCTTTAAAATTATCAAGGATATACTTAATGTTATTTTAGTACAATATTATAGGCCTATGCAGATTTATAGCATTAGTTGAATAGTAGAGATATCAAGGTAATTATTAATAGAGCAGAAGGATTATTGCACGTATAAATATAAATAAAAATAATTATAATATTTTTAATTATACGTAGTGTTTTTTTTACTAAATCGTAAACGTGATTTTCCTTCATTTTTTAACGTGCTCGTCCGCCTTAATCGTTTCCAAAACAACGCGGCATACGTCATAGAAATGTTAACGGCCAACGCTTTAACACGACCACGTATATTATACTTACGTTTCTATACGAAATAGTATAAGCGCCGTTGCGTTTAAAGAATTTGTTCGAGAGTGGAAAAATTGTGATAATTAACAGAGCAGAAGGATTTATAGACGCGTAAATCTGAATAAAAATAATATTTTCGTATATTACGCGAGGTGTTTTTGTTAAACTGTAAACGGAATTCATTCGTTTCGAACGTGTCCTTAATCGTTTTGAAGTATAATTATTCTTAAAAATGATCTATGTTATTAGTTATTATTACCTAAACAACGTACGTGTTATACAATATATACCTATAAGCGATTTATTTCTGAACGTTTCATTAACATAAAGTTGTTATTGATAGATAAATAATTATAATATAGTTTAGTCAGTTACCTTACCAATGTTGTGACACCGATCAACAATAACATTGTTAAATTTGGCGTTAATTAAACCTTCTGGTTGAATTTTTTTCAGTCCTATATTGGTATTGTGATGGTTGGTTGTCATTTCTTGGAAAACTATCGAAGAAGTAATAAAGTTTAATATTGTCTAACGAAATTTCTTGTGTTGTAAGACGTTGACTATAATATATTAGGACGTTTTAAAAAAACGATAATACAATTCGCCGGGTCAGTTGAATGTTTATTTAAAAATTTTTGGCAAATTAATATACTTGTTCTTAATTGTAGTTGTGTGGTAAAATATGTTGTAAAGTCATAAATTGATCTATTTTTTTCCAAATTAATAAAAATGTAATTTATTCCGTTATCGATTAGTTATTACTTATCAAGTATCAATTATCAACCGGGTACATAATTGGTTGTTTAGTTATTCGTCGACAAGTTTTTATTAGTTATTATAGTTTCTCTTTTTTATCATATTCGGGGTATTTATAAAATACGTTTTTAAAATAAATTTAACGAGGTTGAAAATTAGTTCATTTTTAAAAGTTTCACACATTGACGATTTTGTGACGGATTATTGCGCGGCCATCATAAAGTTCGTCCGAAGTTTTAATATTTAGAATTCTTAAACGTTCGGAGAAAAAAAATTAACGACTCTTCAAACTATTTCGTTACATTAAATTAACGAGGACTCGCGTAATCGCACTCGTAAACTAAACATTCGAAGGAGTATATTTTAAAAGGAAAATTTTCATCTTCTTTCACTGCCATTCATGTCGGTATTTTCGTTTATAATTATTTTAAAAATTACGCGCACGAGTGATCGTTTCGATACAATAACGAGCGTAGTTTCTAAATAATTAAGCGTTTTCTTTTGAATAAATAAATATCTTAGTCGTTGTACATTAAATTAGAGTTGTAAACAACGCGAGCGATTTAAAAAGATATTTACGTGTATATTGACTAATCATTTTTAACTATTACAATTATCCGCTTCCTAAATGTACGTTTGACGTACTATTCTTATTAGTTTTTAAACTAAGAATTGTCGATCGTCGATTTTATAAAATATTCAAAATTGTTCGTATATTTAGTGTTTACAGATAATTTTCTATTCGTGTAATTTCATTTTCGTATATGAAATTATGAATTATAATTAATATAACGTACATAATACCACGTGATATAAAATAAATAAATTAACCCCAATATATTTATATATAGGGAACGTTTATTAATATATAGCCTGTTACAATTAATAAACATTTTATAAATAACGAAATACGATTTGTAATTATACATATCGTTTTTCGTTAACGACCAAGTAATTTGTAGACGATTAAATTTTAACGTAATTTTGAATTGAAAATTTGGACTCCTTCAAAGATTCTCGATACGTATGTATTAGTTAATTATTATGGCCTAGAATGATGTAATGTTTTGTTTGTTTGTACGAGTTCACAATTGAAACGCAATAAGAAAGTATTTAAACTCTTAAATTTAGTATCTCAATTGGGTCGAATACAAATAAAGATAAATCTATCTCGCGAACAAAAATTCGAAATATCGATTTAAACCGTTCGCGTACCAAACATTTTTATCTTAAGTAATTCTAAATCGGAATATAAATGTAATCTTTTTTCGAACGTTAACGATTAGTATAAATATTATTTAAGCTTTTCAAAACGTTTAACTACGTAAAAGGTCCCTAAATATAATAGTATATGTAGTATTTGTCATCGACTATCATTGTATAACTGTCTTGCAACTATTCGAATACAAATGTGTTTATTAGATTTCTAATCACGTGATAAACGATGTTAATATATAGGACGATTGTTAGGATTTATCCTCTTTAAATTTAAATCGCTCGGTGCGAAAAATCAGTTTTATTTCGATTACGCGTATTTCATAGTCGTTGATCGTAGCAAAACGGAATTGATTATCCCATTTTTTGGACGATTTTGTCGGATTTTTTTGCGTTGGCGCTTTTTGAGAGGATAATCGATATCGTACATATACGCGCACGCACATTTCAACAATAAACATTTCGTTTCGAATAAGCTTAAAGGATAACGTCATTTTCGGAAAACAAGCGGCTTAAATTCGTCCGATTTACCTTTCGAGTTACTATTGATTACGTCGGAGATTTCATTATCGTCCGCGTAGCGTCGAATTGCTTTTCGATTCGCGGAATCCCCCTGTACTCATAATATTTTATGACGCGTATCCAGGGGGGGATCTATGTAAACGTCATCGTTGAACGTAATTCGTTTTTGAACTGGCGCGAATTCTAATTTCTGCGTAATCTAATCGTTCGTCGCAAGAATACTCGACGTTTTAACTACACACGTAAAGCGACGAGAAAAATATTTATTCGTTTACGCGTTTTAAATAAAACGCGTACGCCGCGAAATGCGAGTTATGAGAGTTCACAATTTGCGACTATATATATATATTTTACGGAATTTGAGAATGCGAACCATAAGCCCGTCAGTTCAATGTATTACGTAGTTATAATAATAAAATATACTATTAGATAACGGATCTCTGGAGTTAATCATTTTTGATAACTACGTTATATACGTATTTTCTTATTGATAAACAATTTAGAATTTAACGCGAATTCGATCGGTCATTACGTATATAGAATACACTCGTAACCACGTGCGAAACGTTCGAACGTTAAATACTATTCCGACGGTTGTTGTTAGCCCACGTGCTCGGGGAGTTATCCTAAAACTGCTGTCGCCACCCGATGATGACTATAATACCAACTGTAGTA
This sequence comes from Geopemphigus sp. TES_GeoC_2020, assembly GCA_025469175.1. NCBI lineage: Eukaryota > Metazoa > Arthropoda > Insecta > Hemiptera > Aphididae > Geopemphigus > Geopemphigus sp. TES_GeoC_2020. The sequence goes on from JAIPRN010004913.1 coordinate 8,123, forward strand.
GTGTACTTCGCTATTCGAATTTTCGTCGTTATAATTTCCGTTTCAGTTGTCGCTAAACGACGGCCGATGGTGAGGGGGGGGAGGGAAACCAAAACAATTGTGTCAAGGTGGCGACATCGACGACCGATATTCGATGATGTCGTCGCTCCTACCTATTACCTACGCATATGTGAAACGCGTTATAGAATAAGAACAATTTATCGTTTTTGTTACGAAACGGGTGTCGGTTCGGGGGATGGTTGTAATAATAATACGTCTGGCGTAATAATATTATAATACGAAGACGCGCGTGTTGTACGAGGTACACGACGTAGTGGAAAGAGAAATCGTGTCGGTTAAAAAAAAATCGAAATAAGAACGCGCGCGACGCGCGGAATGCGCTCGGTTTAAATGGGATCGCGAGCGACGCCACCCGTTCATTCGACTGTTGGTTGCCGTCGAGGCCGCCGCAGCCATCGTCGTCGCCGTACTCGTACGTATATATCTTTTTGTCGTCGTCGCGCAACATCGTCCGACCCGAGAATAAACGGTATAATAATAATTTATTCGCGTCTGCGTTTTTTTTATCCCATTGTTGTTCGCCACGTAACAAAGCGTAGCCACGTGTGCCCTCCGCCGCAGAACGTCGAAAATCGTTTCGTTCTCAGCGCGCCCGTACTTCGTACCCGAAAAAATAATTCGAGTGCCGGTCGTTTCCGCTCGCCATCCGTTCGTCGACGCCAACGAGGATCGATCGTCGTGCACCCCGAGCGAATCGAACTGGGCCAGTTACGTACATAGATATAGAGACATCCTCGGAAAAGTAAGCGTATACGAGATTATTTATTATATATGTATATATTTAGGATTTGTATGTTTATATCGAATAATACGCGAGATCTTAACCGCTTTGAAAAAAATCGGTTTTGGAATTTCTACCGGCTAACGTAAAGAAACTCGTTAAAATATACGATACGATCGTTTTTGGGCAAATCTTTTCGGTCATATCTTGACGCGAAATTCCCGCGGTATATTTTATCGCTCGACAAATCGAGAAACTACGTTTTTTTTTTCGTTAACGTTTTTTTCATTTACCGTTTAATTTATCGACGTTTTAGGCGTGACACGATTTTACAATAATTTTGCCGCCGTCGGATTTATTTTTAAAAAAATTATGAAAACGTAAACATACCGCGAGTATTTTTTTATAATACGTCAACTATACTTCAAAAATCTATTAAATTTATTCTAAACACGTTTCGTTTTTATGCAATCGTTTATATTTTGAAATTACAAACGACGTACATTTTCGTATTCGCTAAATTAAAACGATATTGTTAATAGGTTCTTAATAAGGATCTAAACGAAGTGAGAATATACGTATTCGGTTTTTATTGGTCGTGATTTGATAAAACATAACGCGTCTAAGTCCTTTAAATTTATTTATGTACACGATCGTCCTATAGATAAAAATTTGAGCCATCGACGGTACTTTGGAGCAATTATTTTTGACAGTTTTCGTTAGTTTTCCAAAAAAAAGCTACAAAAAATATGGAAAACCATAGTGTAAAACTTAAAACGTTTAACACGAAATTAAAATTAAACTTATCGATGTTAGTAATTATTACTTATTAAGTTATATACGATAAGTTTCAAACAAAATTTCACCCATCCGGTACTTTTTTAAGTAAATAATACTTTCGAAAATCTTAACTACGATCGTTTTCCAAATCCGAGGACATTATTAATCGTTAATTACGGTAAATCGTTTATCGGGGATTTTTAAAAATACTTCGCTACGGCGGATACTGGAAAAGATGGTCGAACACTTCGGCGAGCCGAATGTTTATCGAAATTTCGGTCTAGTACGCACGTCGTCTACTTTTTACGAATTGCACGTTTCTTTTAAATCGGAATTTTTAAATAATTATCGCGCGCCGCGTACCTACGATATGTTTTTCTTAGATAATCGTACGGTATTTCAGGGTTAAATATTTGCGTAGAAAAAATTGTAGACGTGTAATACATGTACAAACACCGCGCACTTATTTCTACTTCGAATAATAACGTCGTTTTTATAGAAATTGAAATTGTTATTTCGATATGGTTACGGAATAAATTATTTAAATCTCGAACGCGCAATCTCGTTTTGCCTACTTTAAACCCGTTAATCTATGCCGAATAATATTGTTTAGAACACATTTTTTAATAGCTATCTAGAATGTGCAATCGCGCGCGAATACAATATTGTTCGCAATATTGAAGCGTGTACGGTTGACGGTATATTAGCAACACGGGTAACGTTCGTTTTTCCGGAAAAAAGTTTATTTTCGTCAATTTTCAATCGAAACGTGCGCCAAGTCGGGTATTTAATCTGGCCATCCGCTTCAACGAAGTAAAAACATATTTTTCAGCTCGAGAATTTAAACACTTATTATCTGTCGTACTAATGTATTTTAGGCGTTTATTAATGGCGATTTAATGGTATATTATTCGCTCTAATGTCGACGCGTAAAACACGAATAAAAGAAGGACGGATGGAGAGTTACCGCCGTAAGGCATTTTAGAATATTAAGACCGAAATATTTAGTTCGTTTCAGAAAGCTATAAAATACGTTAAAAAATACAGAATTATCGTCGTAGAGAGCGAACATGTTCAAGGACTCGACGATCTTCTCGAACGTTATTTGGACATTCGTATAATTATTTGTCGGAATTTTAACATTCGAAATTGTCGATTTCGAAATCTAAAATACTAAAATCACGCTGTATGTTAGTGGACAAATAATCGAGAAACGAAATCGCCCCAACGAATAAAGGAGATTCGTTTTAGATCAGAGATTAATAACTCGACGAACGTTTCAAACGGTTTAAAACTTAATGGATAGAAAGGCGACACGATATGCTACGGCTTTATCGAATTCTTACGAGTGTATATGTGTGTATCTATTTGTAAGGTGTTTGAAGTAGACTTCCCGTTATTATAACCCGTACGAGTTAACTAATAGATCGCGGAGTTACGGAAAACGATTCACAATTATTATTTGCCTTGTAATCGAACAGTTAGTCAATCGATATATACTTCGAACTATATTCCGATAATTTCGTATCGCGTCGTTCCTCTCGGCTTGGTTCGTACAACTCGCGTCGTGATCACGTTACTCCAATACGTAGTTTGTATTTTTTAAATATTATTAACCGAGCGACGTCGATTGTTATATAAATTTCCGTTTTCGGAACGACGATTAACGTTTTTAATCTGTTATAAATAAATCCGCGTTCGGCGGGATCTCGAACGCGGTTTCTTCTTCCTTATTAAGCGCTAATTGTCGTCCGCGAGTGTAAAATATAATCGAAGAGAGTTGACGTTTTATTCGAAAAATTACTTTCTCTTCGAACAGCGTAACCGATCCACGCCAAATAGGTAATATTCGCGCGTTAAAAATAACGTTATTACGGAGTCGTCGTTGCTAATAAAAACACGATTTTCAATAGAACGTTATGTCGTAATTAATTTCCATGTCGGTTTATATTATGTTTTATCTTTAATTTCGATAACTATACGTTACGTAAACTACTTTAAAGTATATATATGTATACGTGCGCGTGCGTATTACGGCTATAGGAAAAAAGTTTATCGGCGTGTTCGGCCGAGTGTTTTACGTTGAAAATTAATAACGCTAAGATAACACGTATTAGAAAAATATGTCCGTTACAACGATATCGTTCGTTTTTTAAGTAAACGTGATAAAACCGTTGTTTTTATCGAATTACGTCGGATAGAGAAAAACTCGATATTTTACCCGAACGACTGTCGTTTGCCGCAGTAATCCTGTATAAACGGCGGCCAAGTAGTTTCGGTCGGCCGCGTCCGTTGGTTGTAAAAAATTATACGTCTAGGCCGTGTAAACATAAACGCGCTCGGCTACGTTCGGAGCGAATAAAAAGGTTTTAGAACGATCCCAAACACGTTATGATTATAAAATATTACGAAAACGTCCGCGTACAAATTGATATCGCCATTTAGGAACGAAACGTTATTGTTCGCGCGTACGGACGGCGGTGCGGTTAGGCGTCTTCGCCGCCCGTAGGAAAATACGAATTTGCGTACGGCCGATACGATTGGAAACGTCGGGGCGACGAAGAATTTCGACCATAATCTCTCTCGGCGGATGTGTTTGTTTTGGAGTATAGGTAGAGCAGTAGTGTCTTAACGAGCGCACGTACGCCTAATACGCGTAAATATTTCCGTGTCGTTACGATTAGAGCGGCGCGTGCGCCGTATTCGGTTCGTTCGAAATATCACCTCGGGCGTGTTCGTATCGTACATTATCTTCCGGACACGTCCATGGGATATTTCGTCGGTATTTCGCCAAAGTCCGTCTATAAACACGCGCGAACCGGCCTAACGCTTAACGGCGTGTTAAGTATTTTCGCGAGCCGCCGCCCCGTACTTTCGGTCGTACGCGGCCAATGGTTTTTTAGGTTCTCCTCGGGACGTCCGATTTCCGCGGACGTTCGGTCCGAATGTTTTCCGCCTCGTCCGTCGGCCGCTACTACCTACGATCGTCGAAACGATCTAACGATTCTTCGGTTCGACGATCGATATTATCGTGATACGTGTACCGAACGTTTTTTTTTTTTTTTGAC
>JAIPRN010004914.1:0-12751 GCA_025469175.1 Geopemphigus sp. TES_GeoC_2020
CGAGTAAACGTAACGCGAATTCGTTAATTTTACGTTTGGCTGTACGATAATTACGCGTATTCGGTAACCACTTTTGCTCTGGGGTAACCACGACGGTATTTTAACCGGGCCCGGTTGCCTCGTCGCCGGTATTACGAATATATTTATGTATATATATACACATTCGGTCTATTTCTCCTGACAGATTTCGGTGGCAAGGTAATAGCGGCACGTTTTATGGTCAGCGGCGAAATTGTAAAATTCGATAAACGTTCGAATTAGAACTTCTGTGAAATTCCGACGCGAAATATCCGAAACGGAATAGTTATTAGCTAGAAATTTGAAATTCGCTTTTCGTTATCGGGCTGACGTGTTAATACGACGCGTATAATTATATAAACAACGCGCGCGTACGTTAAGCGTAAACAGTTTTTTTTTCTACCGGAATACCGAAATTGGTTTTCGGGCTTTTTGCTTGGTGTTATCCCCGCGCACGGTATTCCCGGAGCACCGACGGAGACGCGCGCGACCTTTTCGGAAATTAATTAATACTCCATTCTCGTCGCTTCCGTTAAAAACGTATATTGTCCAACGCGGAAATACGTCGTTTCGGATTTTTCGTACGATCGCAAATATTCCCAGTCCGTCCGGGTCATGTGGAGAACCGGAATTCGATTTCCGTATACGCGCTTTCGGCGGTGACGAGAAACGAACTCATCCGTTTATTCGAATAACCGTAATTCCGTTATATTATTCGTATTTCTAATGATTTAGCACTCACGGCGAAATAACATATACAAGGAACTACATCCGCCTGCGAAAGAGGATATTTCTTATTGACGAATAAAAGAAAACAAACAAACAACGGTCGCCGTCCCTACGCGCGTTATAAAAGCGCATTAACGCGAATTTTTCGTACGACGGGATTTTCATAAACCAATTCGTACGGTCGAATTGGCTTCGCGCGGTAAATAGAAGCGAATATTCGCGTTTAACGAAATATTCGTTCGCCGTACGATCGCAACGGGCGAAAAATCGATCGGTTTACGAATAATACCTTCGCGAGGCAGACACCCCCCCCCCGACTAAGTCGTTATCCGTTCGAAAATGCCGCGGCGAAAAAAGAAATTGCGAATGACCAAATAGAGTGTATATATATATATCGTCTAAAAGATATTTGTTTTCGCGGCGCTTTTACGCAATTTCCATTTTCCGTCGATGTAAAACATAACGAATAATATTCGAATACCGTAATTCTTTTCGGTTTGTTTTTATTTATCGGTTATCGTTCTGAAATATAAATATTATGTGGAACCGCGAATGCATGTTGTGCACTACCCGTTGAAACGGTTGGCCATTTGATGAAACCGCCGTCGGTCGTATTTCCGCTGGTCGGTTGACACTCGGTAGTGGGTTCGTCGTTCAGGAGCGCACGAATCGTTTGAGGTTGGACAGAGTTAACGAGTCGAGTAGATTATTTAAATATATCGGGTCACGCAGTAACTTTAGACTACTCGTTAGCGCGCCGGGCACTCGACCGACGTCGCGCCCGTTTGGACTACCGTTGGACGGCAGGCAGGCTAAATAGTAATAGCGTTATTTCGCCAGAGTTTATAACGTACTCAACACTATTTCGCAATGGTCCGTAACACGAACTTGAGGAAACAAACGATAACCGACGCCATCGACCGTGATCGGACGACGTTCTGTGTTTCTTCAATAATATCGAACCAAGATTACGGTAACGGAATATTCCGATTTTTTCTATCGAAATTTCGTATTCTTATACTATTCGGTGAGTCCTAGACCGCGGTGGAATCGTCGTCGTCGTTATTTTCGGTTTTAGCGGACGAATTTGATATTTACGCGACCGTAAAGTCGGCGACGAAACAAATACTTGGCGTCTATGGCCGCGCGGGCACCGTAAACGACGAATAGGTATAATAGCGCGTAGAGCGAATTTTTCGTTCGCGTGTTGTATCGCAGTCCTCGTACTCGGACTCCGGTTGAACGGCGATAAAGTTTATAAAGTTAAAACGAGTTCACGATATTACGCGTCCAAGCTTATCTCCCGGCGCAAAAGACAACACGCGCAATATAGTTCACGTCCAGCCGGTATAAATGTTGCGTACGGTCGTTGATGGTTTTCGCCGAAAGTTTTTCGGAAAACTTACCGCGCACGACGATCGGTAAAAATAACGGCCAACACTCGTCGTACGAATAATCCGTTTCCTCGTGGATTACCAATTGTATTAACCAGTGATTACCGGTTTGGTTTTAATTTTTTTTCAACGACAACCGCGTTATTGTGTGAATTCCGAACGAAACATCCGTCGGTTTTACGGACGAACGGGTTTACGTTTTCCTTGTTCATAAAAACAAACCCATTCGGTAACGACCGTGACACGCCGTGTAATTGTATATAAATATTTGGTCGGTAAGCGAGCAACGTGGAGGCGGGGACTCAAAATGAAAATTGAAAATTGACTCGGCGCGATACGTTTCGAAATACGAAAATTCGAGAACCTAGCGCGATTAGAATAAATATTATCGCGTCGACGTGACATAATGTATTACGAATATGGTGTCCGTTACACGGATAACTCGACAACGTCGTAGGGACGACATAATTCTGAAGCCGACCTCTCGTCCGAAATCGAATTCTCGTCTAGGCTGTTTATCGTTCGCCTAAGTCGATTCCACCCGCGCCGGTCCGACGTTACGGACGAAATTTTTTTTCGTAATAACCGGCCGTTAATTTTACTGTAATTTCGCGTATCGTCCCGTCCGTGATTCCGTATGTGAAATCCTTCACGCGTGTTTGCACAAACGTTTCTTCGCTTATAGGCTTACAAGCCGTGAACCGTCGGGACGTCGTACGTAAGTCGAGAGTGAGTCGTAAGTCGCCAAAGTGACCATACTTCGTCCCAGTCCGACGATTCAACGGTTCCGTCCGTGTTCACTTAGGGGCGATATGACGAACGTCGGTCACCGAATTGGACACGACGAGCCGGTACGGTCGGAAGTGGCGCGCGACGAACGCGTTTTGTATAAAATATTCACGCGGGTGTGTTCCGCCGGACCCGAACGTTATTGGACGCGACGTAGGCGCGAATTTAAAATGCGCGCGGCCATTGTGCGCCCGGAGAAACCAAATGCATAATGTATGCGCCTAAAAGGTACCGGCGATAAACTCCAGACGTCGGCCGTAATAAAACATTTATAATATACGACGTACGCTCGTCGGTGACCGCGGACGGGACGGGACGGTCGGCCGCCGCCGCCGCCGCCGTCGCCGTGATTTCGGGACGATCCGATCGCGGGTGCCGTTTTATTACTGCGCCGGTCCCTTGGGCTGGGACGTAAACTTCCGACACTGAGCGACGACAATCGGGCCACGGACGACGCCGCCGGTAAAATCGGAACGCGTTTGGAAATCGTTCGTTATCGGATTTCCGCGGTTTAACCAACCGGCGTTACCAGGTATTCGGTTCCGTTATTGGCAATTCGCCGTTAATTCCGTCGAGTGTTCGGAGAAATATCGAACGTTACGCGCGCTTTCTACAAACAAAACACTGCTCTACCGTCGGCCCCGGCACGTTATCGGTACTCCGTCGTCGATCACGTTTAGAAATCGCCCGGCGTTTCCGTGTAAACGGCTCGTCGACACACCGGCCGGCCCGTTTTTTGTAACGAGACGGGAATATCGTTCGCGGCTGACCGCCACCGTTTTGTAAACGTCAACGTAAAACGCGACGAACATTTTTCGTATCGAGAATTATATTCAAAATCGTTTTTTTCATACGTATTATTGGAAATTAGGTTTTATTTTTTTTTTAAACGTAACTTAAAAGTCCGCGAACGGTAAAATCCAAGCAATCGACAATTTTACAAATATTTTTCAATTACGCGCTTACGTCGCTCGTTTTGATTATTCTAGGTTAATTTGAGCACGGTCGAATGGTACGCGTAATATTAATACGAACATTCGGGGACCTTACGGTAAATAAATACGGAAGACTTCGCCCGGTTCGATTAAATAACGTTTATTTCCGCGTTTTACGAAACGTATTAATCGCTTTTCCGTTTCGAACGTGTCCGTCGGACGTAAACGGTACGCCGATTGCCGGTAATCGAAATTCAAACATCGTTTCGAACGAATTCGATCGTCTAGCGATTATTGGGGTACGCGTCGATCAAAAACGAAATCCCGAATAACCGAACGGCGTTATTGGCGATCCGGTGCACCACGATGAAAATTTTCGGAAATGAATCAACGCGAATCGAACACTTTCGGAAATTTCTATTTTAGGTTTTTCGTATTACCGTTTCGTATCGACCGTGTAACGGTCAGACAGCCGGTCGACGTTGACACGGCGCTCCATATAGGCAATTCTGATACAACCGCGCGTAGTTGTACCACATACACACACCCGTTCGCGTGACGTATACGCGACGTAACCGTTGCGGTCAACAGCGGTTAGGCCAACGCGTTCATTAAACGGGGACACTTTCGACCATTTATGACGAGATTCCGCGTAATTGGAATACTAAACGAGCGCGATATACGCCGGCACGTTCGAAACGTAAAACCGACGTAAACGATTTACATTCGCCGTATGTTTGGACTCGTCACGTTCAGAAAATACTTTCGATTCGTTAAATGAATAGGGCGGCACCTTTCGATGGCAAGGGGAAATTTATCGGGAAAACGCCGCGAATTCTTTATATAAAAACGTCGAACGTAAAATCGTCCGATTAAACGAAACGTCCGAGATGCCGTCCGAATCGTTCCGACGATATTATATTTGCCCGCGTACTTGGGATTTTCGCGTTACGATCGACCGTAAATAACGTAATCGGAAACCCGTACCCACCCCAACCCGTAATACGTAGCGCGTTCGGTAAGAAATCGATTTTCGTCGAAACGGAGCCAACGAGTTGGCCAGATATCGCCGACCGTATTATTATAATGAACTCGTCGGGAAACGTAAGCCGATTACCATACGCGGTATTCGTTTTATATATATATATATATATATACGGAAATATTATCGTAACGCGTAATTTGTTTTGTTTAAATCAATCGGTCGCGTATCCCGTTCGGTCGAGTCCCGCGCGCGTCGACCAAAAAACCCGAATGACCGGATCGATTCGTCTCGTTACGCGCGAAAGTCGATAGGCCGCGCGAACGTTTCCGAAATTGCCCGAACGCTCCGTGTTCGCGGCGAACCGTCGCTGAATCGGAGACTTCCGGTGCTCCGGTATTGAATTTCGTCAAAAGCGACGGCAAACAAAACCACTGGTCGTTATTATCTTAACGTCCGACGGTGTGACACCATTCGTTTTCGGTGCGATCGATCGTAATCGAGGTAAGTACTTCCGACTTGTCCTAATCGTCGCGCGTACGGGAATATTTCCGTAGGCTTTTGACCCGGAACGTTCGTCCATGGGGAATGGGAACGGGGCGGCCGGAAGGATATGATAACCGTCTGTAAATATAACGATCCGACAGTGACGAACGGGGCGAAAACGACGGAACGTAAATCGTGGGCGATTTCGGCCGCGAAATTCGGATACGAGACGTATACGGGCTAGTCGACCAACGCCCGAGACTGACTAGTGAATCGGTGCGCCACGGAACTTGAAACATCGGTCGCACACCGTTCCGTCCGGTTTTGGGACCGCGTGATTCGTGCCAGCGCGTGAAAAACGTCCCGGATAACAAACCGATTTGTGCCGACGATTGATTCGAACTACCTGATTACGTGTCCATATCGGGACACGTTTCGACGTTACGCACGCAAGTATTACGATCGTCGCGATACGGCACAGCGTAGAAAATATCGCCGCGATAATCGTTACGCGTCGTTTTCGGACTACGCTCTCTCTCTCTCTGTTCCCCATCTCCCGGTTCTTCTCTGCATTAACCACCACCGCCGCCGGTATTCCCTCGTTTTTAACGTTATATTATAGAATACAATGTACACGCGTCGTACATTGTTCGCCTACGGTGACGGACCCCACGCCGAGCTTAGCCCGCGTTTTGTTCCGTACGGGATTACGTGCGTACGAGCCGTCGTCGAACAAAAACCGAAAATAAATTATACGTGAAAATTACAAAAAAAAAAAACCGAAAAAACGCTTTCGCGCCTCGCAACGTACACAAAGTACGGTCGTATCACGACATTATCAACGCGTCCGGTCGCCGTTACGTTTCTGCGGGAAAACCGTTGGAGAAAAAACCGTAAACACCGCGACGGTCTCTTTGTCGTTCCGTCGGCCAATCGTTCCGTTTCGTTTAGCGGACGACGCGATAACGCGCCGAAAACCTACTTCGGAAAAGTGACCGCTTGTAGAGTTTCGGGCGCGTCGTGATACCGTCGGCGGACACCAATTAATCGGACATTCGATAATTGACGTTAGCGCCGCGTCCGTCGTAACTTTTTCCATCTCGAGACCGACAGATAAATAGCAGAACGTGTATAATAGAATCGATATGTCCGAGTGTCGCGCGAGATCCACGCTGTTCACGCTAATGAATATTCATCGCGGATGAAACCGCGCCGACCTGGTAGATCGAATTCGGTTGACTCTACTCGTACTCGAAAAATAGGAGCTGCGACTGGCCACACATACGTGGTGTTCCTTTGGTATGTAAGACAACGCCGATATGACCTTTTTGCGACGGTCGCGATCCGTTCGTTAAATTTCGCCCGGAAAAGTGTAATTTCCGTTCGTCCTCCGATTTTCGTCTCACCCGTCGCCATCGTCACGATCTACGTACCCTCGTCCGAAGAAAGAAAAAAAAACCGAACAAATCGTACACTCGGTCGCGGCTTTAAAGTCAGTTTTTTCCGGGCGTTCTTGTGCGGAACGTCAGCCCTCCGTAGATAATTTTTAAAACGACTTATTTCGTCGTCGTCGTCGTCGGTCTACGTCGGTCGGTTTTTCATCAACGAAAGGCGCGCACTCAATCGAACGTGTGTCCAATTCGCGAGAGCGCGGAAGGCGTTTGACCAGATCCGTCTATCGATTTCCGGACGAACGTAACTAGCGAAAAACTAGAAAGAAATCATCCGTACGGCCGACGTTTCGAAAATCGGAAATCCGAAACGATCGAAATTTCTGATTTATACTTCGAGCTATTTCGACGATACAATATTGATAAAATATCGAACCGCCGTCCGCGAGGATCATTTAATGGGGTCACATTACGAAAACTATCGGTCGTCGGTTGTTCAGGGCGAGTAATTATAAAGCGTTTGGTTATGTTCGCTTCAACTCACGGCGTATATCGGAACGGTACAACGATCGGTATTTATTTTTTTTTTTAAATTACGAGCGCTACATCCGATCGCCAGCGGCGATTTGAAAATACGTAATATTTAAGACGTTCGCGAAGTTAATGTGTAACGTGGGTTAATCACGAGCTAAGTGGAAATACAGATAACAATCGGATAATTATCGTCTTTTTTTTTTATTCGAAAATTCTTCACTCCCGCGTATATATTACGTTTTTAATTTCCATACTTATTACACCGTCACGCGTACTTGACGGAAATATAAATTTCACTTACTGTGCCCGATTATAAGAGTATATATATTTATTAACGTCGTACTCATTGTAATAATTATTATTATACGGGTGTTCTTAAAATAATATATTTTCGCGAATATTTCTGCGGTCGTTTAAATTACCATAATCGCGTTCAAGGTAATAATAATCCCATTTTTTTTTTGGCCGATAAGAGCAGCGGGTTGATAATTTAATTAAAAAATATGTTCGAAACAGCTTCTCCGTTCTTCGTTCGTATATATAAAGTTGTTTTTATTATTCTATTTTTACTTTCTCGTTAACAATCTCTCTCTCACTCTCTCTCTCTCTCTCTCTCGGTTATTACGCTATCGTTATTACTAGAATTACGGGAAACGAAACGAATATCGCCGAAATATAACGACGAGTTCGTAACGGGGCGACATACCGCGAATTCTCCTTTTATCGTTTAATTCCGCGATAGACGACGGTCCGTGGCCCGGTCAAATTATTAATACGAACGGAGCCGAGCGGTAGCCGCGTGTTATGTACGGATATAAACGGAAAACGACGAAGTTACGGGTGAACAAAAGGGAAACCGAAGGGTTGTCGTGAAGACGACAAAAGGTGCGTCGTAAAACGGATCGGTGGATAAAGAACGCGAACAAATTGGCGGGGGGAAAATGAGCGTAAGAGGATCTAGTAGTTATCGATTATCGCCATTTAGATCGGAAGGATCGGCGACCGCTTAATCGCCAGTGTTCGAAAATTTCGAGGACGGAAACGCCGTTCACGGGACAGGCCGAATATTCGAACGCGAACCGTCGTAGGCGCTCTAATGGATTACGTCGCGAGCGTACAAAACGTCCAAGTTCTCGTTTACGAACGGACAGTTATCGGTTTTTTTGTTATTCGTTGTCGTCGTTTAATCGTCGCGTCGTTCCTTTTCGCTTCGGTTTTTCTTCGATCGAAACACGTAACGCTCTCACGGCGCTGACGAAAAAACCGCTGGCGGACCCGTAGAAAATTATCGTTGGAACGTCGCACGCCTCTACACAGCCAGTCGGACGAAAATCGTTGTACCGTACTAAATTGTCGTACACGGTTTTCGTCAGAGGGGGAAAAACGCTTCGTGCGTTTTACACGCCCAGAAAACGCTGTCGTTTCAATGTTCGTTAGAGTAAACCGCGTATAGAGCTTGGCTCGAAAAAGTAGGCCGCGATCGTATGTTAACCCGTCGTTAATCACGCCCCGAGAAAGTTAAAACGGCCGTATTTTATTATTTTTCCCGAGCGTTTCTTGGACCCGGCCGCGCTTACGATAGAAACTTTACTCGCAGCCGACCGGCGAACGACGCTCGAGATCGATTTTCGTTGCGTCCACATTTTCCGCCACAGATTGGCAGGCGACGGCGATAATTTCGACAATAACGGTGGAGACGTTTTCCGGACGGTTTTACGATCGTATATGATATACAAATACGAAAACAACGGGCGCTACGTCCCGGGGAAAAACCGACGCGACGAATTAAATCAGAAGCGGACGAGCCGAAAATTCGTCCCACGTGTTCGGCGATACAAAAACGGGGGGAAAAGGAACGACGACAATACGAAAGTTCGCGAAAGACGATCGCGTTTTGTCCATTTGCGACCAGTCGACTACTATGACGAACGCAAATGTCGCCCGAACCCGAGCGAATCGTAATACGTGTCACGGCCGTTGCCGTTCGTCGTCACCGTTTGTTCCGAAACTCCCGGGACGCGTTAATGAAAAAAACATTTCGGCCGAGCGTACGAGAGAAATATTAATAATACGGCACGCGCGCGTACGTCGTGGATGAGAAAACGCGGTCGGGTTTATGAGACTCCGTGCGCGAACGGTCGGCACGGGACGGGGCTGACGGTGACGAGGGGCGACGGTGAAGCAACGGCGGTGGTGGCTCATGAATTACTCAAGGCGTTACTCGTGGTCCGATGATTTTTCCGCCTCATTTCTCGGCTCTATCGCGGCGGCGGCTGACGGCGAAGCGGTAAAAGGCCCAGCACTTCCGTCGCGGCCTTTATCGTCGGATACGTACGATATATCGAAACTCGCGACTTCGTCACGCAAAATACGTACACGCCATCGTCTGTGCGCCGAGGTATTGACTTTTTCTATCGTGTCTACGCGGCTCACCGACCCTTTTTTTACGATAAACGCGCGTGGTTCGCCGTGAACGCGTTACGATTTTGCGTATCGAACGCCGTTCCGGAGAGTACCCGCCGTCGGTGTCTGGCGGGTGTAGGGGGGCCGTGATACCCAAAAACGGGTGAAACGCGACGGATATTTACGTTCGCTAAGGCCACGTCGCCACCGTCTATTCTCGGACCGGTTCGGACACATAATGATCGTCCGTCGCGTAAACGAACGCGTGCCGAGTAAACCGTGTTCGACGCGTAAGCGAATTTCGTAAACGGGACGGGACGTGCCGACGTTTACGGTACGTTTAGGCTCGTCGCCGGGTATAAATATAAAATAATAGCGCCGCTGACGACCGCGGGCGTCGCGTACCCTCGGCACGGGCGGTGCGTCGAAAACTCGGTCCATTATTGTTTAACAGCCGCGTACAGTGTACGCGATTATGTCCCGTTTTCGAGAAAAAACCCCGCGAAGTCGTATAATTGTATAAATTAGTTTTAATAAAAACGCGCAATTGAAACGGGCCGGCGGTCGTTTTTTTTGTTTTCTAAACAAAACGTGCACGCGCTCGTTTATCTCGTGCTTTTTTTTATCCGTTCATATACTTTGTACTTTAAAACAAAAACAACGGTGGCGTAAAAACGTTTACAATTCGTTGGGCCACTCCGGGCCATCCCTCCGTAACAATACGGCATTGACATTGAGGAAACCACACCATAATAATAATACGCCATAAACGAAAAACGGCTATCGCGACGACGGATTGGTGGGTTTGTGGAGGAGTTGCGTTCTTCTTGTTGATCACCGGGTACTATATACATGTATATAGTCCGTAGACGGCGACGAGGCTAAATTTCCGTAATTGCGTTGTAGTAGGCGAATTATTAGTATCGTACATTTTTCAATTATACCGGCAGAAACGGCGAAACGGGCGCACGTGTACGGTGAACCACCTCGCGGACGCGTTAAATATCGCGGACGGAGGCTAAACAAACGAATTATTCGCCCGCGACGAAATTGTTCGTTTCGTTCCTTCCGTTCCGCCGTCCGACGTAACCAAACGACACGGTAAACATACGTATCCTGTATAACCTAATACATATATATATTACGGGAGGAACGCAAATTACGAGCGTATATTACGTCGTTTTAGAGGGGACGCGAGACATTCGTACTGCGCGCCATCGCGTTATTTAATACGATAGCTTTTACCGGCCGACGACGGCGGCAGTTCAACACGATCACTTTACGCGATCGCCGGTTATTTCGGTTTCCCCTCTCCCCCCTTGTCGTACCCCGTACTCGGTACGACGGATTATGATTCGGAAACGTTTGCCAACGATTTCGAGCGCCGGGTTCCGTCGGCAACGTACGTCGTCCGGGATCGGAACGTGTCCGTCCAGCCCGTGTACAATCCCGCTAGCGATACGTACCACGCGGACTGTGTAACGAAAGCACCGCGATTTACCGGCGTCCGGGCGCGGCCGTGTAACGTATAAATTACTTTGCACGCAACGTACTCGTAACGTTCGTAATTTACGCTCGTTCGCCCGTACGTGTAGGATTTAATGAAAAAGAATTCGAAACGTCGCGGTTCGGCCGAACGACGATAAACAACAATCCCGACGGGTGAAACGCGCGGGCCCTTCGTCGTTTCCGTTGTTCACCCGCCAACAGCGGCGGCCACCTAATGCGTACACAAACGCGACGTCACTACATTATAATTACCGTACGGGCGACGTTTCACGACACCGGTGGTTGTACGTTCGAGAAATACGCATTTCGGGCACGGGTTTTTTCGACCCCGTGAATCCGTTTGTTCGTCTAATCGAGATCTATTCGAACGGATTCACCGTCTCCGTAATAATCGTTTTATCGTAGCCGCTTCGACACCGCTGTGCACACGCGCGCCGGTAACGCCTCCGTAAATAGTTTTCGTTTCTATCGAAAATTCGTTACCGTTGTTCACTATAGTCCCGACGTACGTTCTTTTTTTCCAACGACAAACGACGTTCTCTTCAGAATGTTCGCGTTTCCACGTCGCGAGGACAAAAGCGGCGTTAGATCGAAAATACCGAAACGGCGCGAAATCGAATCTGTTAAAAGTTTATAGCGCGACGTTTTCGGGGTCGAATTTTTTTTCAAAAACGAACGTCGATCGACCTTA
Organism: Geopemphigus sp. TES_GeoC_2020; assembly: GCA_025469175.1. Taxonomy (NCBI): domain Eukaryota; kingdom Metazoa; phylum Arthropoda; class Insecta; order Hemiptera; family Aphididae; genus Geopemphigus; species Geopemphigus sp. TES_GeoC_2020. The sequence goes on from JAIPRN010004914.1 coordinate 11,862, forward strand.
TAAAAAAGCGTCTTTTTACCGTACTGCCGAGAAGACGAGATTCGACGAACGCGTTTTTAACCTAACCTAAACCGCTGTCCTCTGCACTCGCCGAACGCGTTTCGACGTTTTTCCCCGTCAACCCCGTGTTTCGTACCCTACGCGAAGTACAATCCCCGAACATCGCCTATAAATCCCGCCGCGCACGTTCCGTCCCGTTTCCCGTTAAACGGCACTCCGTACGACTTTGTGCGGCCAACCGGCGCGCGCCAAATAACGTTCATAATAACACTTACCGGCTCTGACTTGGACGGTGCGCGACACGATCGTGCCGGCCCGGCTGTGGGCCACGCACCTGTACGCGGCCGAATGCACCTCCGGCGTGTACTGATGTTCGGCGAACGGCGAGAACACCAGCGTGCCGTTGTCGTCCACGCGCATCAAGTCGCCAAAGTCCCTGACCGTCGACCCGTCGCGAGCCATTTGCCAGCGTACCAACGGCCGCGGCGTGCCTTCGGCGGCGCACTCCACCCGGGCGCCGGTCGCGTTCGAGAAGAATATCGAGACGGGCGGCTCGACGACGAAACGCGGCCCGTGCTCTTCGCCGCCGTATCCGAGCGCTGGAAAAAACGAACGGACGTCAGCGCCGTTGTGTACTTTCGATAATCAAAATTCGCGGCGCCGTTTGTTTGCGACCCTCGTGACGGGCGGCCAAAGAAGAAATACGGCTGCCGGGTTATACGCTCGTGCGCGGTAATCGAACCGAATAAGAAAATTAATGGAGACGGCGCGCGCGGCTTATGGCCATGAGAATAAAGAATCGAACGTTAAGCGCGTGTCGTGAATCGAAACGACGCGTGTTAACTTTCGATCTCGTTTATTTGTTTTTTTTTTTTTTTTTTTTTTTTTTT
>JAIPRN010004915.1:0-12748 GCA_025469175.1 Geopemphigus sp. TES_GeoC_2020
CGACGAACAAATGAACAATCACCTCGTCATTCGGTCACCGGATCATCGTATCGTAATCGTGGAAAAACGCCATCGTATCGGGCACGCCGAATTTGAGGTCGAAGTTCATATTTACAACTCGTTATCTGTACGACAATAAATATTTCGAAATATTACGGGCCGTATACCGTAAACGCAAATTAACAACACGCGTTTATGTTGGTCATAAACGATAGCGATCATCGGTTCGGGTTTATATAAAACGACATTTTCATAGTATCCAATATGAATGTTATATATATATGTATTCGTATTTGGTATATATAACGCGTATGATTTTATCGAATACATTATGTTATACTGGACGAAAATAAAATATAACGTTTTACTGTACGGCGTTCCCTTTAACTGTGTCGTTATAACGCATTATCACGCTAACATCCTGTTCTAATATATTTATAAAATGTAAACCCATAAACATACTCGGCGTATTAAGTCGACGCGATAAAAACAATATGAAAAACGGTAATAGTAGAGGCAATCGAAACGTAAGTCACACACATTTCCTTGGCGAACGATAAACGAATTAGAACATTTGTACCGATAGTACTCATCCTCCCAACAACGAATACGTTGGACAAAAATGGTACGACGGAAAAGTTTTGGCCAGCGAACAGTTCGGATGTAAATGGTTTAACCCGATGTTAAGAACGACGTAAATCGTTTTAACATTTATGTTCGCGCCACGATTTATCGGTTACGCAAAGTTCACGATAACAAGTCCGGCCGCGATTATCGTAGTCGTCGTCGCCTAAGTCGCAGACGTTGAGTGTGGTTCCAGACAGACACCCAGGAGAAGACGTTGTATTCATAGTGTCTGTTGCGCTGTCAAAGTCGGTCACAAAAATTGTATTCGTTAATGATTTGTGTAATTCGCGAATCGTCGTCGTTGCGGTAATACTGTGTTTCTACGTACTTTCGCGTTATTACGTCGACAAAGTCAACGATAAGTTTGTGCGCGTCGCTCACATCGTGTTCCGTTTTGTTTTATTTACCTTTATATATACGTTATTCCAAGTCGTTAGTTATTTATTGTTATGAGCGCCCGTCTATTTTATGTTATTATTTATTATATATAGGGAATTATTCGTATATCAACGTATTATTCGCCTATCGTCCCGTCCACAAAAATTAGTAACACACCTTTTTAACACATAGCTTTCTAATGTCCGACGGAGAACCTTCATTGTACGAAACATGTGGAGTTAAACTCATTGTAATACATATAACAACCGAATGTCGCAAATATGTAGAAAAACGCAGGGAATACCATATCTCCGAACAAGTTTGGAAGAACAAGATCACCAAACCTGTAATAATCTAATTTCATTTTTAAAAACAACCGATCTTTATGACCATTTATGATATTAAACTACCAACCTATTCCGTATTTTATACTTTAAATAAATTGTTCGTAATATTTCCTTCTTTATATTTTATATATTATACAAATTGTACGCCATATTTCTTCATCGTTGTTTACAGTGTAATATGTAATTGTATATACTATTGGCCATAGCTGCCGATGTATTTCGATCAATAAAAAAAAAATTGGTAAGCCGGTGGGCATTTAAACGTTTATGTTTACGTATTCTATTATACATTTTCAACCATTGAAATTGCGGTCTATGATTATAATTGTTTACGTTTTATGACGTTTCAGTATTCCGTTCAAAAATTATCGTAAATTAAGACGACAAATGTTAACTACCACCCTCCGATTTTTATTCCCATATACATATCTAAGCATATAGTTTCCAAAGGTGTCAGTAAAACGAAGAACACATAACTGTGGCGCGTTTAATAAAGCAAACATTTACTTGTACGTTCGTGTCGTTAGATTTTCGCGTGTTCGTATTGTAGTCGCTATGGCGCCGACAATGACGAATCGTAAAAGTACTTTTGAAGACATTTTGCAAATGCTTCCCAGTTCTATTCAAAATAATACACTAATGTCAAAATTTTTTTAAAAAAAATACCGAAAGATCTTCTCGGATTGTCACGCTTTTCGAACAGCTTTCAACGTACCATTGCTAAAACTCGCGTCAATGTTTTATACGTCGATAAATCAAATTTTAATATTTAAGTCGTCGTAAAAAAAACGTTCGATTTGATTTGACATATTTTACAATTTTCTAACGTGTTATTCAATATTAAACGCACGTACTGAAATCAAATTTTACGTTAATCTAATCGCACCTAACCGCATATCTGAGTAAAAACTGACAATTTTACGCGTAGCACAATTTTTTAATAATCTTGTTTTTGTTTTCCTTAAATAGATAAAACGCGATATAACGAAATATAAAACAATTATAAGATTTTTATTTCATTTTGGATTTGTAATTTACCTTTTTATATGGCCGTGGAAAAAGTGAAGTTTTTTAATTTTTTTTTATTTCAAAGCGTAATTAACAAATTTAATAAAAACATTCTAGAGGACTTCGTTTGATTTATTTAACGTTCTTTTTATATATATATATTTATATATATTTTCAAATCCGTAATATATATTTTATATATTTTTTTTATTTTACATTGTTTTACACATATGATATAATAATATCGCTACGGCACGGATATATTTTTAAATTCGTATATTTTCAAGGGATTTTTAATTCATAAACATAATAATAGCATGGTAATACCTACATATTTATTTTTTGTTATTTGTATAATAAAATAGTTGATAAAGATCTTGTAGTACACAAAAACGAGATGAATTTACAACATTAATTTGTTGATAATTTTTCATAAGTGCATATATATATATACATTACGTATTACTTTAAAATAACGAAACAGTTATTTATTATTAGAGCTTTTTTTCACTTAAATTTTTTAATTGGAATTTTATCAATTTTTAATAAACGTAAAATTGGATGTAACGCTTTCAACAGCTCGGTTTAAATTATTTAAAAACCGTTTCATCAAATAAAATTACATTTTCCTTTAAAATTCGTGTTTTGTAAAAGATTATTTTAGTAAGAATATGTTCGTGCGCACATTACGCCTCGTGTTTGAAAGCTCGATCAATATGAAATATATCATTTGGGTTGTAAATATTAACGTGTACGTGTACAGATAATGCACGTGAAACTAAATTCTTAACAAAAAAGACGTTTATAAAAGTTCATAATCTAAAAAACAATATGATATATATATATTATTTAACTATAAACATAAATGTAAAATAATAAAAGTTTTGTCGTTATAACGATATCAGAATAAGATCGTATATTATTAAATTTTAATACGCATATATGCCCATTGCAATTTATTACGTTTTATATGCTCACATATTAATATAAATTTATTAAAAAGTAAGCGAATAAAATCAAATCTACAATTATTGTGAAATAAAGATTATATATATATCCTAAAAAACACTTGTTATTAATTTATGTTTATTAAAAATTATAATTAAAAAACGTTCTTAATTTCATAATAAAATGCGTATCGCTTGCGTGTCGAAAAAACGGAACTAAATGCCTGACTCGAGTCGCAGGCCACAAAAATGAGAAAGGACTAATAAAATATATATTTTCAAAACATCTCTATTTTTAAAGAGGAAAAAAGGAAAATCGTAAAAGAAACGTGTAATTTTATATTTTTCCAAGTTTTCGGTAAGGGTTATTACGAGTTATATACTTTGCCGTCATTTCGTTTTAACGACAATAACGAGAAAGAAAATACGATTTAGCGTCTAAACACGTCATAAGTGAATATCATTAGCGATCGTCATGGAATATAATAGAAACGAAATATTTTCGGAACCTTTCTATTTTTAATTATATTCCTAGATTACTTAAATTACTAGAAAACGCAAGAACGGTGTGTGTGTGTGTGTGTGTGTGTGCGTAATCGAAATAATTTCCTCGGCTTTCGTTTCGGCAGATATGCATTCTATTCACCCGGTCGCTAGCCAAATTCGTTTAACCCGAAATTCATATATACTCGGGACGCTCTCATCACGTACGACTTTAACGAGTTCTTTTATATATCCGCGTGTATTTGTGTTACCGTGACACACCGTTACAGCACGTCGGACTAACGTTTGTTGATACGCGACGAATTCGCACTGTGTACACGAAACATATTAAACGAAACTCGTCGCGCGTTCGTTTTAAATCGTATTACGTATTTAGAAGCGCGCGCGATAAAAAAATTCAACGAAATCTTCTACCCGACCCGGTGATCAATATACGTTTATGTTTCTGTACGCAGATACAAGTCGCGTGATTGACATTTTCGTTACGACGTTACGCCGCATTATTATCGCCGTCCAGAATATTTAGTTAATCGCCGCCGGCCGTTTTCGGGCTAATTTCGCGTTTCAATAGAGCTGCAACGATCCGGAAACCACCGGCACATACCGCGTCTGAAATTTACGATTAATTTGTCCGTTGCCTGGCTGTAGAGATTTTGAACGTTATGCCGGGTTAATAATGTTTTACGCCGAGAAAAAACTAATTACAAACAAAAAAACCGAACTAATACGCGCCGCTTCGTTTTTTCAATACGAAATTATCGGACGCGATCTAATTTTACTGAGTACGATACGCGTATTTTTTCGCCTTTGCGGTATTTTGTACGTATTAAATGTATATCTACGGAACGTTATAAACTACTGTATCGTCCGAAAATACAAATGAAAATTCGATTGATGGTGTTGGGATTTCAGTAATTTAACGTCATATATCTATTTGGAAAGATACAACGAATTCAAAATAATCGATTTATAATACTATTACTATTACTGTTCTCGCTATTGTACTTTAAAATAATTAAAATTACTTTAATCTTATAGGGATAAAACAACGAGTTAAACTAGAACATGAAACTTTCATTAAACCAAAATATCAAGTTACAAAGTGCAACGTCAACCAGATTTTATATTATGAATATATACGAGTGGACTATAGTACTTAGAAAGATACAATAATGACGCGATCAAATTAAACAGTGGCATTACACAATCTTTTCGAATAATCCGTTATAAATACGGGCTATATTTTGTTAATTAAAAGTTTCGTTTTTTGTGCAAATCGTCGTAGAAACTTGATTATAAATAAATCAAAAATGTAACTATTCACTTGGACGATTCGTTTAAAAATTTTAAAATAAAAGGACGGTATCTACTATTTTATCGTTTCGCGATTCGTTATTTATTAATCGTTGCGTTTTTTACTATACGTTTTTATTTTATATAAATATTTTACTTTTGTTGTGACATTTTACGTAATTTCGTTAACATTTATTTCTATATAACGAATATAGCTTTTCTAAAGCAATACACTTTATTAAAACGAATTAAAAATATCGAAAATGTATTAAATATATCTTAAAGATTTAACGAGAAACAATAATAAATAGGTTTTTAAGTTTTTAATGTTTTGGAGTCGTAATTTTATATTAATACTAGCACGGGGTTCCTTGTCGATTTAATGTAATTACGGGTGTTACGCGAATGCATAATATTCGTATTACTTCAATTTTATTCACTTATTATTACATTTTATACTTGTGTTTTTTTTATTTATAATAATATAATAGTTTATTTAGAATTGTAGTTAGAACTATAAAAGACTTCTATATAATAATATTTTCATATACTTTATAATTTACGTAAAAATCTACCATTAGAAATTATTTCTACACGTTCGACAAATCAAAATTAATAATAATTATAACAATAACTTTTTACATAGTCAAAACTGCATAAAGCCGATACTGAAGTATATTTTTATATTTCACTATTGATATAAATTATTCATTTCAATTAAAATACATTATTTAGAGACCATAAATACTAAAATAGAGCTTGTACGAGTGATAAAAATTATGGAGGAAACGTCGTCTTGTAAAAATAATTTTTAATTTATATCATTTTTATTTAAAACGCTTATTATTTGTTAACGAAATATACTTAAATTAAATAAGAGTATAACGATCCAAATTATGGAGAACATTGTGTTAAAATGCTGAAATTTTAATTGATATTTAAATAGATTTAAGTTCTATTTTAAACGTTCATTTAAAAAAAATAATTTATTAAAATCAAAATTATTATCGTATAGTACAATTAGTGAAAAAAAAAAGAAATAATAGCTAATGGCAGGAGACATAATTGTTGTCTGAAGTACTGCTTTCAAACTTTCCAGACAGTGGGTGTATTGCTGATTTATTAAAAAGAAAAGGAGACATTACTGTAATAGAATTAGTTTTACCAAAGTTAATTATTTAAGATTAAATTGGAATATATAATAAAAGACTTTTTGTTAAAATTATTCTGATCGAAATAACGCGGTTATTTTTTTTTTTAAAAAATAAAGTAATTTCGTGGCAATTTTATTCGAGTAATAAAAAAATAACTTCGTCCGATGCAAGTAACGAGTAATGGCTGTAGTAAGTTATCCAATACGTGATATTACAGGGGTAACTCATTCAGTGGTAAGTGTTACGAACGTAAAAGAAACGGGTGTTCAAACTGAAATCGAGCGTAGTAATAAGAACGAACATACTTTGTCGTTGATTTCTCGTTTAAACATATTTCACAACGAACTCGCCGCCAATTGAGCGCAACAGATGGTGTGCAAATATCGACGTGGTTACGACACGTGACGTTGGCAAAAATCAATTAATTGGACGTGTTACGGCTAAGTGAAAATTGGACCGTACGGTTTAAGGGCCTGTCGGTGTCGAGGCGAAAAATCCCATCCAACTACTGGTACACGCTGTACGTGAATTCAAATAAATAAGAACGCGTGAAATCGGACTCGTCAACTCTAAATGGATATTATTTTGTGTTTGTGAGTCGTAATTATGCGCGATAATGTCATTTGATCCGTGTTTGCAAGCGCGATTCCATACAGTGTCACTTATCTAGTGGATAGTCTTGTAGGTAGGCTCGGGGGTCTACCTTGTTCGTCAAACCTAAACAATAATCGTTATTCCACGTTATCCGTTCAGGATTTGGCCGTAAAAAAATATTCGTTTTAAAAAGTCCGGCCGAGTCGACTAAATTGTTTAGTTAAATGCACAAATATAAAAATTAAGTTGAATTAAAAGTGACTTGTACGTATTTTTATTTTTGACATCAAAATGTAAACGTCATCCATAAAGAAACGTCTCAATTTAGTTAACAGTTAACGTTATCGAATTATCGTTAAGTTCAACACCAAAAATGTAATAAGATGTTCCAAAATCATACGTGACATATCGTCTTCAATATAATTTCACGCTACGTACGCGATATAATATAATATTATTTAACGTTACCTATATCGTTGCCATATTATCTTAATTTAGGTACTTTTGTAAAATTGTTTAAAAAACCGGTTACTTATTAAGTTGAAATTTAATTATCGAAAAAATGTACACGTGAAACAACTTCGTTTTAATCGTCTAACTAATGGTCAGCATTACAAAGTCACTTTACGCAGTTCTTGAACTATGACGTTTGGGTTGAATTTAGAGGTCAATGGAAAATTTATAGAAAATAATAATTTTGACATATTAGTTTTCTTTTGTATCAAAGGACCGACAACTTTTACGTTTAACAATATTTCACAAAAGAGACGCGCTAACGCCGGAAAAAGTAAATTTGTTTATTGGCGTCTATATAGTAAACGTTATACACTACAACATCCCTACGTGATCCAACGTGATTTCGCCTGCATCGACTGTTAGACAGACGAAAGCGATAAATACGGGCGCGGCGATCATTTCGAAGTTCGTCGCGCTTACGCGGTGTGTTCGGTGGCGTTTTCAAAGGACGCGGCGATAAATTTCTTCGTGTACTGCGCGACGTATAACAAACGTGGGAAAAATAGAACCCGTTGTACTGTCGATTCGCTTTGATTACCGACCCTTATGATTATCAATTATACGGTCAAAAATAACGGTGTCTGTTGAAAACGTTCGGTGACCAATACTATTGCCAACAATGTAGATATTAAATACAAACGTATATTTTACACATTTCGCTAAATATGTTAAACATATTCCGAAGATCATATCGGCTTAAATTCACTATGGTAGATTGAACGAACGGTGGGCTTTTCATTTAGCGTTTGTCCGTTCGAAATAAACGAACGAACGCGCGTTAAATTTTGTACTCGTGTCGGGACAAAAACTTGAAGACCACTGGTTAAGTCGTTTTACAATTTTCAAACTGTTTAAGCCGATCAAAGTCTGCCGAAAATGATTGGCGTTCTGGCACACATTGTCGATATTATTCATCGCGAATTCGTGTAACTTAAAATCAGACAAAATTAACAAAAATATTCTACGATAAAAGAATACGTTTGTAAATTTTCGGCGAAAAAAGTGTACAATGGGTGCCCCCGTTAACCGTATTCACGAGTCGTTATCCCGTATGACCTTCTCCCGTTTCCCGGAATGAAAACTGCGCTCAAAGGGTAACGATTTCAAGATGTCGACGAGATAAAAGAAAACGCCACAAAAGAACTAAAGGCTTATAATTTTAATTTCGAAGTACTTTTCAAAACGATGACTCGTTGGTAACATTATGTATTTCGTTGGGAAAAATATTTTGAAGATCGTTACTTATAATAATATAAAACGCGAGTTTTGTATTTAAAATAAAAAAAATTCCAGAGCTTTTCAAACGGTATAGTTTCGTTTGTTTTTAGTAATATATATATATATAATATCATGAATCAATGTCACGAAAAGACGAAAAGAAAATGCAATAATAACGAAGTATAAAGAAATAATAAAACGAAAAATCGTATAAAGTATTAACGGTATTAGCTTGGGAATAAAAATAATATCGCGTCGAAAATGTTCGAGGTAAAAAATTCCGATAATCTAACCGCGATTTAATAATAATGATAATTATTTTAGACGGTACATAGTATATTTAACATACACGTTCGACCGTTCGTTACGTGAAACACGCCGCGTATACGATACTCGTATACTTATTATCGTCATCTTGTTGTAAAATATTATCGGCTGCTATTTTGGAACGTAAAACGTAAACATTTTCAAAATATCCGTTCCTAACGTATTACACACACACACACACATATATATATATATATATATATTACTTACGCCTTACGACTTATATTACTCACGCACTTTACCGGTACATTTAAATAATCGACAATAAACAATATGTTTAAAAGCATTTTAGCGAATAACGCTTTTTTCACTCTACGCGGTTTTTAGTACATTTTTCCAGTAACTTATGGTGAAAAATAGTATCTGTTTACGGACGCTTTTTTAATACCGAGTAAATGTCGTGTTACGCACGCGTGTTAAAATACAAAGTCATAGTTGGCCATTTCTTACAAAACAGCGCGTAGCGATGATTTTTCGAAACAATAATATTATTGTTATTTTTAACTTTCGAACGGTATAAATAAATTCCCGAATTTTTTTTCACGTATATTTTCAAATTTTAATAAAGTCGTAGCGCGTTTTGTTAAAAGTTTAAATAATAATAACTTACTTTATTTCAGAACAAAATGCGTGATGTCCGTTTTTGTTTAACATAATATGAAATAGTTCATTTTGCCGTAAAACGTTTTCGGCGAAAATGTTCGTAAAAAAATACCCTAAAGTATGTAATATACAAAAATTACCTTATATAATGTTTGGGAGTCGAACAACGTGTATTGATTATTCGGTACATATAACGATTTATACTAATTACGAACTTCGCGCGAAATTGGCGAATAACGATATTTATCAAATAGATACGTCGTAATCGAGTAGAATGGATAATTTTTTAACATTTATAGTTGTATGGAAATTATACGTATCGGTTTAAAGGCTATTATAATTAATCGACGAATTTTTCACAGCTACTTACTCGATACGACGTAATATTAATAATGTAAGAACTGTTTCGGTGTAACAAATCGCTACTAGGTACTAATATTATATTTCCCCTATAGGTTAGTTCTATTGACATTTTAAGATTAAAGTGAAGTTGGCGGAAATCATTGGATCGCTATGTGTAACTAGTTTCGTAGCTATTCAACCGTGTTAAAGGTTCATTATCGTTCACTTCGACGTAAGAATTCTGGAAACCAATAACACGACCTATAAAGTCAACGCGTCGTTTAATTTAATACGATTCGAAATATATTTTTAATTACTTTAATAGCGTCGTAAAACGTTTAATTTGTTTACGAACCACCGCTGAAAGTTTCGGCATTGAAAGGCAATTTAATGTAAATTCATAAGTACGTACGTATGTCTGTGTAAATATAATTTAGTAACTATAATTGTGAAACGGCGTATTTGAAATAAATTCTGTCAAATATTTACGTATTTTTATATCTATTAATTATATTTAATACAATTTTAAATTGCTCGTTACGTGTTTCGAGAAAAAGTGTTAATATTGGGTGTGCTTTTTTAAAACGATCGTAAACAAATTTATTTTAAAAACTAGAAGGAATTGTCCGATAGTCGTTAACAGACGAAAACGTTTTAAATAATACGTAAAAATTCGAAGTCATTAGCTAGTTACGGGTTTTTCGTAACTCGCATTCGTTTGGAAATCGCCAGCGGTCAAATGAGTAACGGAATATCCACCGACACTAACGTGATTGTGGTAGCTGAAAGTGCGCTAACAATCTAGCGAACGCGAAATGTTCGAGGAACGTACAACGCGATACATAGTATTAATCTCGAGCGCTCGCGTTTCGATATTAAAACGATAATGTTATGCACGGCCGGTAATAAACACGGGACCGAGACGTGTCTTACGAACGGCTTTAACAACAAAAAAAAAACGAACGGGACTTCGCGCGAACAATTAAAAACGTCGAAATCTCCCGTAGCCGTTCGTCGTAAAACACGGGAACGACATTATTCTCGGCTACGAATTTTATTTAATGATAAGCGGTGTTAAAAAAATATTTATCGTCGCTTTTTTTCGTTCACCTCTAACACGTTTTGAATAGTACGTTGTATTTTATTAAATATCGCTACAGTCATTTACCGGACGGCCTTAAATTATTTGAGTTCGAACCTGCGGGAAATTGTTCAAACAACTAGATCGTTAATTAATTTACAAACGTAGGTATTCCGTTAAATTCGTATACAGTACGAAGAAAATACGCACACGGACATATATATATATTTGTATATAAAAGATACTGAAAAACTTAGTTAGTTTCAGTCGTATAAATGTATAATGACTTTGGCGAGTTTGAATCCCGAGCGCGCGTAAATGTTAAATAAATAATTAAAGCGTCTAAATGAACTCTAAAAAGACACTTTTAGACGTAAATATTTTATAATTACTATTCGTTAAAATTTGATAGAAATGCTACTTCATTCGTGTACAGAACGGTTAATTTTAACGAGATAACATTTTCCAAGCCATTTGGACGTGAAACGAACACGATATTTTATTGTTACATAAACGTACGTAAACGTTGTTACAGCATTCGGTGTCACGGGGACATTTCGAGTTTTTTTTCCGGAATAATTACGCGATTTACAATTTATCCCCGGTTTTTGTTTTACGTATATCTGTTCGAATCGAACAGGTTTTATTATTAATTCAATAAGAAAGCTAGTAAATCCCGGAGGTTGGACTTAATACCGTTAAACTTTCCAGACTACACAAACTCTACGTTGACGTCCAGGAGATGTCCTCCTCGGAAATCTGATATCGAGGAAATCGGATAATTTAATTTAAATTTGAATCTTGGAAATCACGATAGATATTTCGATTACGTCGTTAGTTTCAAAATGATTTATAAAGTTCGTTTCAATTCAAAAGTTGTTCAAATAATTCGACATTATTTAATAGTAGTTAGTAACACTCCCAACCGACAATTAGAACTGGACTAAAAATACCGGTAAACCACCTAAAACCTCGGGTAAATCATAAAACCAGAACTTAATCGGAACCATTTGAGCTCTACCACAAACAAAGAAAATTTACGTTTTCGTAAACTTCAAATTTTTCATAAATAGTAGTTTCACTATATGGCTATTGTTACGGACGAATGTAAAATAAAATGTTCAATTTTAAAACCGCGATAATTATCGGACCGCGCTCCGGTATAAAATAAAGGAGATGAAATTAACTTTTACCCCGGCGTAGTGTTTGAATAAATGAACAAAAGACGTGCTTGCACGCTCCGCAAATATTATCGATTTGGAAATTTCGCTTCACCGGAGCTTTATTATTATCGTTGGTTTACAGTCCACAATTGTTGGATGAATCGTAGGCCACCCGTGCACTATTGTGATATATATATATATATATAATGAAATATTACGTTCGCGTTCGTGATTTCAAACCGCATTGTGTTTAATCTGCGAATGACATAACGGATAAATTTTATTTAAAAAATCTCTCTCTCTCTTTTTATATATATATCAGTTATATAAAATGTGCTAACAAAATGGTATATTTATTATAAAAAACAAAATAAAATGGTCACTAAACTCGAAGAACCTATTTGTTATTTTTGTAATGGAAGGGAAGCGTGATTGGTGAATAAAAGAACTTATTGTCAAATGTTCGAAAGCTACACACGCACGCGTACATAGAATTTAATAGCAATAAAAAAATAAACGATTATGACGTTTCACCGATTTACGTAAGCTATGTATATATAGATTATATATATAAATATATAATAAAAAAAATATATATATAAAATATATATATATATATATATATATATATATATATAAATTACTC
>JAIPRN010004916.1:0-12746 GCA_025469175.1 Geopemphigus sp. TES_GeoC_2020
GAGACACGTAACTTAGACCGCGATAAAACATTAAATTCTATTGAATTTCTACAAGCCATGATTGAATTATATTTTGGAAGGTCGAAATTTATTTTTATATGAAGTACCTAGAGGTGTAATGGCGTGTAAGATAAGATAATTATAGTTAACTAATTGTCTATATTGTATTTGGTTAACTTGAAATGTTTCGGTCATTTTATTATCGTGTAAAAACGAAAAGCAAAATATTTTTTCATTTTATCGTTTGATTTGGATTCAATATGAGCTATATTATATTAATACCGAATCAATTTTAAGTAATTTAATAACGTCATACTAAAGATATCTATAGTAATATAAAATTATTATAAAGTAGGTCGAACTCACAAGATGAATAGCAATTAAATATATATATATATATATCAAAGAATTATTTTAGTAAAACCAAAGAGACGTTTTAATATTTAAAAATTATCTAATTTATTAATTACTATATACAAGGAAATAAAATCGAACCTATATAAGGGTCAGTGACGCCCTTTGCGCACCAGCAAAATGTGCTCACCTACCAAAAATTTGAAACTGTTCGGCTCCGACAGCATATGGTGCTCAATTTAAGGCGCAATAAGTGATCGCTGCGCTCCCAGTACGTGACGTTTTTCTTCTCAAGGCTTTTTTGATTAAACTGATCCTTTACGTTTCGAAAAATTTAAGTGTTTGATTTATTTCACGCCTTATTTATCATTTAATTTATCGATAGTGTAGCGCCCTTCATATTTTCAATTTCATTCTTTTTATATCGTTTAATAAGTTATATAGTTTAATAATACAGTTTTATTCGTTACCCGATCAAGTCTACAAAGAGGCAACATCGGTACTAGTTAAGTGCATACTCTTCATTATATTAGATCAAATCATTTTTTAAAATAAAATCTCTAACCAACGCTCTTACCCACGATTTTAGTAGTCTTGTGCTTATACTCGACTAATTATTATTTCGCACTAGATATTTCCCACTTATATTTTTATAATTTTCAGCATTATGATCATTATAATTTATTAATTTATATATATATTTATATTTTTTTTTTTATAAAAAGCTTTTTCAAACACGTTACCGGTACACAAATCGAACGATGACGAATAAAAAAGTTCGTGAGACACCACAGCCGGTCGGAGATCTGATCGATTAAAAGTAAATTGAAAACGCGACGAGCGTTATTGCGACCAATAGAACACATCTTATCTGCCGCGCGCCTTCTGCGATCCCTCATCTCGTTCCTCGTTCCAAACGCCGGTAATTAATGGAAATAATTAATGTGACGCGAGACGAGAGAGACTATGAGAGCAGAACCACCACCACCGCCGTCAATGCCACTAATCTTCGCGACAATTAACGGCGCCGTAGACCGTCCGCCTTTCTGTCGTTTATTTATTATTGATGTTTCCCGTTTTTGTTCATGCGCGCCCTATTTTTACCAGGAACAATAATAAACGAAACGAAACCATAAAATGAAAGAAGCCCCCACCGGGCTTAAGACATCGATACCGACGTGACGACGAGAAAACTCGGGGAGGGTTAGGTTAGGTTCCTCCGCCTTTTCACCATCAAAGTCATCGCGTGAATGGTGAACAATTTTTGCCGTTAAATCGTTAAAGTTCAATCGACCGTCACCGATCATTCGTCTTAATTCGTTTAAACAAGACTTATTCCCCGTCGGACGGTTTTAGTAATGAGTGTAAACGAAAGAAGAAAAAAATTGTACGTGCTTATTTCCCTACACGTGATTAAAGTATAGTTTCGTTATTGTTTTTTGGACTTTATTTAACCCGTTGTCGTCGACAGATTTGATAATCACGTCCAATATATCATTTAGTAATCATTTTCGTACAGTATTTACAAATTGTACGTTTTTTTCGTATAAAATCCACATTCTCATTGCGGTCGCGAACGTACGTATGTGTCACAATTAAGGTATTTCATATATTCAGATATTGTATGCATATTTAGCGATTTGAAATCAAAAATATAACCGAAATACTGAAGTTGAATTTAAATAATCGAAAAAAAGTTGGACAAATTTGTTTAAAGAACAACGTGGACGAGAAAATCGAAATGGTCATATATCGATTTATGAAACATGTTTATTATCAATAATTTACCTAAAATGTAAATTAAATAAATAAAATCTCCACGATATGTTTCTTTAAAATCGTATTTTTTGTTGTAGATTGACGAATGTTAGTTATATTTCAGTTCACGAACCACTAATATTATTAAACAGTCTTTAAATAGTTTATGATATCGATTACAATTTACATAGGAATTTTGCATTAATAATCTTGTCGGATGTATACAATAAAATTCGATAGTTTTAATTAAGGTCGGACCGGTAAATTTTACATAAATCCAAAATTGAACACAATTGTTCGAGCTGTAAAACAATAATAATATTGTTGAACAATATTTGAATGGTGTATTACACATTGCCACTGTGTTAATATTATATTTGTTGATATTTTAATCGTCTGAGCTACAATATAGTAATAAGTACGTAGATAAAATAACGAATATTCGAATATAGTAATAGTGTATTGATGAAATTATACGAAAATACATGACGTCGGTAGGGGGAGTTTATATTGATTACGAGTTTTTTTTTAATTTTGTGTTCGCGAAATATTTTTTATCGTGTTAAAAACACATTAGAACATTTCTACGGTAAATTTATTTTATAGGGTTTAGTGTTAAGTGTCGAATACATATTGCGTTAAACTCGTGTAATCAAATATGTTTATTATTATTGTTATTTTTCTGTGTTTTATTATAAAAAATAATTTCATTTGCGTTACAAAGAAAACTAATAACCGTCTAAATATATTTAAAACTATTATGCGTAACGAATCGTTTATTTGAATTCTATAAAAATTAATTTACGGACCATTTACAAGTTGGTTTCAATTGAAAACAACTGGTTATTCCAATGTTAATTCTTTGTTTAATATGTTTCGAATAATTTTTTTAAAATTAAATATCCTTATATAATATATTTATAACGATTTATACGTTTTTATCAATTTTATGGAAATAAACTAAACACAAATTTGTGTAAAACAGTATTAAATTTAACATTTGTTTACATAAAATAAAAACATTCGTTACTGTGAATTAAATATAACTGAATATTCATTAGAAAATAAAATAATATTGGAATCTCCATTAATAGCTATTGTCGTTATAGTTGATTATAACTTTAACAGTAATATTAAACAAAAGTTAACACAACTTTAATTTCATTAAGTTTATAATTCATCATAAAATTTAATAATAAATATATTCAACGTCATTTGGTTCGAATTTTATTCATATAACATAATTTGAGAATTATTATATAAGTCATAAAATATTAAACTTTATTTGCATAAATAAAATATATTAGGTACACAAATTCATTAAATAATTGCATAATGAAATGAATTATTAATATAATGCTAATTTGTTTGTAAATTTAAAAATATATAAATTTATCTTTAAGTAATATATACTACACGAATTTGTATTACTATTTGACTTAACGCCCGTATGAAGGTTATAAATAAATACAATAATATATGTAGAAAATGTTTGAAAAGACTAATGTTTTAATTTAAATTCATCCGAGAAATAGCTCAAATATATTCGTCAATTATAAATATAGAATATATTATTTTATTATGTTTAGATAAATATTTCAGAATTCGTTCTAATTTCAGAACTTAAAAAATGTGTCGATAATATTTTAAATATAATTAAAAATCGAATATTAAAACTTATAAAACTTGATAACTTGATGAAAGTGCACAGTGATTTGCAATAGCTTAATCGACTTAGATTAAAGAAATTAGAATTATTACATTTAATAATAGTAATGAAAGCTTACTCCGACTGTTTGTATCTATTATTATTTGATTAAATTATGTAACAAACATTATATATTATAATGAAAATATTTTTTCGCAGTCTGATCTGATTTCTACTAGAAGTATAGTTTAGTTTTATCATTCATATAGTTATTTAGATAATTACGTTCATAAGTTTAATATTAACAATATGTTTATGGTTTGTTAGTTGTTCTGAAATTGTATTTATGGCGTTGGATCAGGACTATAATTGTTTAAAATATTTCAAACCGTGGCCGACAAGATAAATTATTTACGATTTTTTTCGGTAAATCTTTGTCTCAACTTCGGGTCGTACACAAATACGTAACAAGCGTAACGCAAATATAACTTAATGCTAAATTTGGTGCCATATTGTCGTATCCAGATCGCTGGGTGGCTAGTTTTGGGTGTTGAAACAACCGTACAACTGGTAATCGTGTTAAAAATATATTATAAGCGCATTGTTCCTATTTATCGTTGCGTACATATTCGAATAAAAGGTATTATTAGGAGGTAGACGATAATCGCAATTTGTTGTTTTTACTCAACGTACTCCATCATACATTTCATAATTTATTTCGTTATAAATGTAATATTAAATGTATATAAAATTATATATTGATTGATGCACGTCTTAATTCCAAACCATAAATTGTTATGCTCGTAAAATTTTAAGCATAAATGTATTGCTTATCATAATTCGTAATACCTGATATTTTTTTACAGCGTTTACTGCATTACGACAAAATGTTTCGGGCCCGTTACACCTCGTACCGACTCAACGCAATATTTTTCCACGTACACAATATACACGCGTTAATTAAAAAACGAACGGTTGAAACAACGTTGCGTGCCAACGACGGCGTTTTGACATAGGCGACGAGGCATTTTAATTTTTCATCGGCTGGATTTTAACGCGCATCCAACTTATACCATTACAATGTGCGTATGTGCACATTATTACCATAGTACCCAAATGTAATAATATGGATAAATATACCAAAGACAACGTTGATAAGAAGGGATATAATGTTTACGAGCCAACTTGCACTGTCACTCGATCTTAAAATCCCAAATATGTTACGTTTACACGTATAATTGTCCACGTAATTACACTTCGGATTTATATTCCGTGTTTGCTTCGTGATTTTCCTGTAATAGCGTATTTTAACCACGGCTGCATCGTTTTATATAGAGCTGACTGATTCAATTATGCTTTTTCCAAATTTCATAAATTTGACCTATTTGGCCCGTGAAATTGGTAGATTTCGCTACAGTATCTGACTCAAATACACATGCGATATTTCTAAAATGTCCAAATCGAGTTGTCAGACTACACGAAATGTTTCCAAATTCACCTTCACCGCCCAAGATAATCACGATAATGCGATGGAACTCACAGATAAATGCTGTGATATATTGTGTAGACAATTGCAATTCAATTAAATCTAGTGTCCAATAATTAGATGAGGAAGTGAATCAAAATTTATAAAAGTTAAAGAATCGTTAAGCCTTTAAAAAATAATTTCACATTTGTATAATATAATTTTCGTGATTTATCTCCCCCAAGAATTAAAGTACGGAAGGGTAGTATAGTATTTCACGAGATTACAAATTATAATAGGGCCTAGGACCCATTATTTGTGCATAGTAGAAGAGTCGTGGATTAAGTAAAAAACAAATGATTTTAGATGTACGTATAAAATAAAACAATGTATATCGATTTCTTTAAGTAATAAAAATATCAAAAATGGTGAAATCGTAATTTAGTTTTTTATTTAAGTGTGTCTCTAAGAACATCGTATAACGTTGAAAAAATGTACAGTCAATGCAATCAATACATCTACAATTTTTTTCGAAATTTATAAAAACCTACGCGGTCGTTGTACTTAATATTTCTATTGTAGGATATAAACCGAACATGTAATAAAAGTGATTTTTTTTTAATTATATTTAAAAAATTATTTAAGTAATGTTAATTAATAAATAAATACCTATAGCTTTTGTAGTTGCCAAAAAATATAACACGTTTACATCAATATATAAAATAACGACAAATTGCATATTTCATTTTTCACATTTGCATTCAAATGTTATTCCTAATTATGAGAAATTCATCGCCAAATTCCTTAAATGTATCATTCGCAATAATATTTTGAAAATTTTTCCTCTGGGTTCGAGAAAATAAAAATATAATTTTATTTTCGTATAGGGCGAAACGATTTATAAATCTAAGCATATATTAATACACATGGAACTTTATAGTTTTACCATATTTATCTATCTACGTCGGCATTATTGTATCCTCGATACGTTTACCACAATATTTTCATTCGGATGTAATTTAATATTAATTGATTTTCGCTAAACGTCACTTTTCTAAAATATAATCGGTAAGCTACTGTAATTTAATTTCGTTTACATTGTACATTCTTCGGGAAGTTATGTTTTTATCGTAAAAAAAACTAAATCTCCTTGAAAAGCAAAATATTGTTTTTCTATCAGTTAGACGTTTGAAAGTATTTTAAGATCTTATTTTTTTTCTTAACGTTATTTTGTATACCTTACCGTCTAGTAATACAAAACATCGCAAATAAAATATCGGATATTTTTATTAATTTTACACCATCGAAGAAATATTTTTAAAATGTTTCATCTCACTTAACAATATATTTAATTATTTATAAAATATACTTCAAATAACATTATAAACTAAATTAAATGGTATTTGATCGAAAATAATAAATGAACCATATAAATGAAACAAAATAATAATAAAACAATATTATTTTAAAAACTTTTCCTCGTTCCATAACTGTCAGTACAATTTCTGATAAATGAAATATTAATAATAATATATATTTAATAAATAAGAATCATACGATGATAAATTACTCAGAAAACAATATCTTGAACATTATATTAAGAAAATATTTTTTTATAAAAAATTCAAATTTTGTTTTCGAAATCATATTTTTATCACGATAAATTAAAAAGTTATCCATAAGAATGGTCCTCGGACAATGTGATATTTTATGCATATCGAATATTTTTAAATAAAATACGATTAATAATTAATTAATAATCTAGTCGTTTAAATTGTTTATAAAAATTAATTGTGTAAAACAAATAATTAATACCAAATAATCGATAATCGATATTAATAAAGCCTGATCAAGGAATAACGAAATAAATCAAATGAGACATGTAATATTTCTTATGGGTTAATTTTAATGAATATGTATAATCATTTTGACAGGAATTATAATTTAAACTCGTTAACTTTTTCCGATTAAATTAATTTAAATATTGTGTTAGTCAGATTTAGAATCAAACTCATTTATCTGAAATTATAGTTTACCTCATTTCAAATTATATAATTACTAAAAGCCTATTTGTTATTATATTAATATTAGGCAGGTTCATTCGAATCATTTCATTATTAATAATTTATGGTTGAAGATGTCGACAAAGAGTAGAATTTATCGCATTTAATAATCTTCGGTTTTCGTTACTTATAAAGGCCTTATATTTGACGTTATTGATTATTTCTAGGCAATAATATTAAAAAATTAGGCGATAGTTGATGTTGGACGGTGCCGTCTGAGTTGTCTATTACGAAACAAATTCGTAAGTAATTTTCACTTACGTTTCTGCGAATAATATTATGAATATATTGTATAAAATTTTTTCAACGCATATTATTTATTTTGTATATATATAACGTATACATACATTCATGCCAACATTACTCGATATCTAAGTGTTTATTATTTATTTATTTATTAGTCGTTTGATTATTTGTAAGTTGTGCTGTAATTTGTAAACTAAGTGATTTGTGAAAATAATGCACACCGTGTATCTTTGTTTAAAAAAATTCGTATTAAAAAAAATTTACGAGCAATACCTAACAAATAATAATTAATTATTATATGAAAGCCCTTTAAATTTTAAATATTATTCGCAATATAAATGACTTAATAAAGATATATTATAGATATTACTTAATATAGATGACTTTAGTGTCGTTCAATAAATTGTAGATACTTTTCATTTAAAACTAAAAAGTTTTTTAACTATTTGTATTATATCTGAATTCAGTTAATAATGAATGATTTATTTTAATTATTATTTAGTTAAATAAAAAAGGAAAACGTATGAGTTAATAAGTGAAAACATTAATTGTCTTATTTATTTAATATAAAATTGAAATAATAATGTTCGGGTTGGTTAAGTATTATTTATAATTGGAACGTAATTTATACATTTGATAATAAAAATGTTGATTTTAAGCGACTTTATAATTTCATTAGAAAAAATAAACGTCTAACTATAAAGTGGCAGTTAAATATATTATGATTAAATTTAAATTTTGAGAAAATTTAGAGCTGAATTGCGACTTAGATTATTCATATAGTTTTAAAATTTCCATTTTCATGTGTTCACGAAAATCGAAACGACTGCAAATTTTTACATAACATAAAATTCAACGAATTTAATTTAAAGATGTACATTATTCAATTTTATGCTAATATTGTTTCAATATATTAGGTAATATTTAATTTATTTCGTCGCGTTAATTTTTATTAATTTTTCGTTTTCTTTAAGTTCAGATGATATTATTTTCCTCACAAGTTTTTGTGTACTTTTTTTGAAGTTTTTAAGTACAAATCCCGAATAAATTAATAAATAACAATTATTTGTAAAATTATTGTTTGGTTATCTCATTTTTTGTTGGAGTATAATTTTATACTCATTATTTATATTCATTTAGTACCTTTAAAATTATTTTAATAATAATTAGATAAACACCGTAAAATTTTATAGTGATTACATACCATGAAAATGTTATTGGGAAAATGAAAGGGATAATCTCCCTTTTTATTAACTTTAATCCCTCGAGTTTAAATTTAAATTATTTTTATTAATCTGTTGATAATAGTTTAAAAATGTCAAGCTATAGAATTAATTATAATAAAAATGATAGTTTTACAACATATTATAAGCAAAATAAGTACAATTTGTATTTTGTTTTTAATAGAAGCATCTATTAAAAAGTATTATTAATTAAATGTCAATTTATATTAAAGTTATTTAAAACATGTAACGATTTATTGATTAAAAATATTTTATGATTTAAAAAATACTTTTATGCATAATAAATTTAAATAATTTTATTTATAGAATTATTATTAGGCGAAAAATAATATTTAACAACCGTTTATTAAATTTTCACTAATACCCGATTTTGGGTTTATATTTTAATATTAAAAATATATTCTAAAAACAACTACTCCATATAAATAAATTATGCATTTGAAAAATATATTATAAAATAAACATCACATTTTATTATCTTTCCTTAAATCAGGTATTATTAATTTATTTTATATTCAGATAGAATGTATTTAAGCCTTTATAACAATATTGGGTAGCTGATTTTGTTCATTTATATGAATTCGCAAAATTGAACTTTAAACAATTCGATTTTCGTTCATAAGGCTTATAAACTATACAGTTTTCATAGTAATCTAAGTCTATTTAATTGAATTTTTTCGATTAGAAATCTCCCAAAAACCTTCGAAAATTATTTTTACCAATTTCGAAACCACATATAATATTTTTCTCGGCTTTCTCTTTCTCTCTGATATTTAATTAAACGTTTAATTACATATAGAAATATATAATAACGACGAATTAATTTTAATCTATGTTTAAAACCAAATTTTTACATACTTTATCTCCGAAATTGATTTCTACAAATTAATCAGATCAATAAATAAACGATATTTCTTAAACACAACCAAAATATGTTTTCATATTTCTTGAAAATCAATAAAATTGCTTAATAATTTATAACAAATTTGTAATATGCAATTACAGCATGCTTTATATTATATAATATTTAGTTATTAAAGTATTATAAAACCGTATTTATGTTTATAAGATTTATTTAAATAGTGTAACACTATGTTATATTTATTTTATTCGAATAGTATTTGGTGGAAGAAAAATTTAAAAGTATATAAATATATGAAACTAAATAAAACAAAATTGGCAATAGGGTTTTCCATTAATTCTGTTGGCCATGTGTATCGTGTATATATCTACAATGCAAGATAATATTTATTATAAAAATATATATATATATATACTAAATACTGAAAAGATACAAATATATTGTTTATTAAAAATATATACACGAATTATTTTTATTTAAAAGAAAATGAAATTGAAAAAAATGTTGTTTACCTCTGAAAGTTGTCAAAATTAAGTATAGAAATGATGATCATAAATAATTAAATAATATATTTTGTAACGTCATCTTTGTGAATTAATTAAACTCAAATAACTTTCAAACATTTTTAAAAGACAAACTATATATTATAACAGTTTAAATTTATTTTCGTCACTCATGTAAAATTCTTGTCTTAGAATAAATCGATTTTATCGTCATATTACTTAACATCGTTTTATTAGATACCTGTGTATAATTTGTTTTTTAACTATATTAATATGTTTACTGATATAATATTATTTTAATAATACCCATGTAAAATCGTTACGCGTTATAACAACTTTTGACTTTCTTTTTACACGACAATGGTTAGAAACACTTTTTTTTACGATCCGTTAACAAAGGATTACAACTTGAAACAATACTGCAATATACAGTATATATACATATTTAACATTTTTTTGTCGCTTTTTTCGTTCTTCATATAATTGTAATTACTATCGAATTTTTATAAAACTCAAACAATATTAACATAATATTTGTCTATCAAATTTTTCTTTTTGAATACGATATCTTAGATGTCTACAACACATATTCGTCTTTTGGCACTTTTTATTAAATTTGTCAATGCTACAATAATCAATTTATATAAGAATATTTCGTTTAAAACGTGTGTGATACAAATTGTTTAGTATAATTTTAAATAATTTTCGGATATACGATAAATGACTAAATATATAACCATTTATTTAACAATCCTTTTTTATCGAATATTACAGGAGCGACATTTTACATAAAGACATTATTCGTTATAATGTTTTATTTACTCATACTGTTTCTTCAAAAATTCAATTTATATTGATCATTCAGCGAAACCGAGATGTTTCGTGAATACCACACAAATATTAAAAATTAGAACAAACTTAAATTAAAATAATAGTTCCCGTTTAGACTGAAGATCTAAAAGTTTCAGATTTCGGTACCATAAAATGTTAATTACGAATAAGCAACACTTTGAATATTAATATATTATATAAGAAACAACACAACAGTGCTCACTAACAAACAATGATTCAGTGACGATAATACGCAAGACGGCACGTCTTTTACAGATATTAAAATTTATAGTATATTCTGTCAAAATATGACCAATCGTAAACAAGTGATGTTCTAGAATTATCGATGTTTTAAAAACATTATTGAATTAAATACATACATTCAATTACATTATATTAAAATAAGTAAATAAATAAAAAAAAAAAAATATATATATATATATATATATAAATATAAATTTATATAAACATATACACGGAAAATTCGGAATACTGAATAAATTTGAATATTTGAATGTTTACTGGAAGTGAATATTATTTTGTGAATTTTTCATGATTACAAAGCTTTTAGACGAAAAACTGGAAAATTGTCGACAATTAAATAAAAATCGAGAAATACTTGAAAATGATAGTCGCGACGTTTTTCCTTTTCTTTTTTTTTCTTTTTTTTTCACACGTATAAAACTTCTTTCTTTTTCAATACGTGCCGAGTAGCTATTATTTGGTTGACATTTTTTGAACGGTATTTCATTGAAAATATTCTCTCATATTAGTGCAAAAAACTACTTTGCGTTCTAGCGATACTCGGTCTAAAAAATACATATAACCGTTTACGATTCTATCAAGTATATATCGAAAACATTCTGTGTCATGTACGTATACCTCTTTATACCTAGCTGAGTTCAATCTTTGTACATATTATCGTCGCAGTAAACGGTAAGGCGATCGCCACTCGAGTGTACACATCGGTAAATATTTATATAACGCAGATGTATACTGTCGAAATGAGGAGCGTAGACGCAGCTGCCTGCAAGTTGAATGATTTCGACACAATTATATGCGTCGGTGTCAATGTTATCGGTGTAGAAGAAACTAAAATATGCTTAAGATGACCTTTTGTTATATATAACCGAAAAATTAAAGAGTAAAACATTATTATAATTAACGGTTTTTTTTTAATTTTAAGTTAATATCAATGGGACATTCGTTTGATATTTATTGCTTTTATTACAATTCGAACCTTTTACTTTTAATTCCAAAATTGATAAAGATATTATAAGGATGATTGATACCTTTAATAAGGCCGTTTAAATATTTTGTGTTTAAGCACTACCAATTCACAAAACTTGTACAATATGATTAAGTAACAAAATAAGCAAATATATAATCCTATGTACTCGTAGATTAGCTTATATATATTAAAATAATATATTAAATTCAAGATATATATATAAAACTTTAGATTTTAGGGAATCAAAGGAAAATCTAAGAGTGAAATTAATTTTTATAATTTATTCTCGTATTATTATTGCGTTATTAAAATATTTTATAATTATTGTTATCTTTTTTTTTATCTACTGATTGCAAAATGAATTTCATTTATAAATATACAATAATTTATATAAAAAAAAATATACAATAATTCTAGTAAAACAAGAAAATATAGTGTTATTGTACCTAGTTACTCGTGCCAATTATGTATCAATGATCGAAATTTATTAAAATGATATAAAAAAAGAATAAATAACTATAAGATAGAAAAATTAATTATT
>JAIPRN010004917.1:0-12732 GCA_025469175.1 Geopemphigus sp. TES_GeoC_2020
CCGAGCGTGAATTATATATTTTTGTGCCGCGCGGTTACGAGCTCGACGAACGAACCGCGCAAACAAAACGGGAGTGAATTCGTAATGGATTCGGCGCGTATTTTTCGACCATTTCGCGATTCGCGTGCGTATTGTCGCGTGCACGGGCGTTACTCGAAATCCGCGCGAAATTCCGGCCGGTCTAGAGCTACTCGGTTTTCCTTTCCGATAATTTCGTCGTTGCCGTTTACAAAACAATTTCCCTAATTATCAGAAAATAAACCGGAGTCGGACGACGCGTGCCTGTCCGACGACGGTTGGGTATTGCGCCTCCGTAAACTATAAATATCGTAATAATAGAGACACCCGTCCCGTCCGCGCGTCATTGAAACGAAGACTTTAGGCGCGTCGTTTTAATCGACGCGCGTATACGGGACGAACGCCGACGTTTGGAGGATATGTCATCGTCGACATCGTCGCGGAACGATCGTTTTACGACGCGTTTTTTTTTTGTTTTTGGGGAGGGGGATAGTATTACGCCATGAGTTCTTCGTTAAGGGGGCAATTTTAGACGGAAATTCGATAGCGTCTATACGCTTCGTCCGTTTTCCGCAAGGTTCCGGCGAGCGCTACTATGGCGAGACGTTCGCGGACGGTCCGTTTGTAGCGTCGTTAGGCCGCCGGCGTAAACGTTAAAACGCGAACGCGGTGAACGTCCGGTAAAAAATATGTATATCGGGAACGAGCGGTCCGGTAATCCGACGACGAACGTACGGCGCGACACGAAACGCTGTAGACGCGTACACGGACAGTGTCGCGCCGAGATGAGTGTGCGACGGCGGGCGGAATGGAAACGCGAAAAACGGATACCGGAAACGATTTGGGGGATCCGTTGAAAAAACCGTTGGCCGCCCGAGTAACGAACGTCCCGGAACGTAATCCACCGGGACGGGTTCGCGCCTCGTAAAAACACGGAACGCGCCGGACTAGCTGGTTTCGGTGGTCGCCGAAAGCTTCCGCGATTTATACGCAAATAGGGTGTGTGTGTGTGTGGGGGGAGGGGAATACGAAATTCCGCGATATTAATTATCGATCGAACCGAATTTGATTGATGGCGCGGTTCGACGGTGGACGGTACGTGTGTGTCGGGTTTTTCGTGGTCATCCGGCACATTCACGCGCGTGCCACACACACACACAAGGGCCGACCGACCGGCGGTCGGACGGGGTCGGTTCGAGGTGGGCCGCGTTCCCCACTCAACTTGCCGATGATACCCGCGGCGCGGCGGATCGGCGGTGCCGTAGAGTAATTCAACTAAAGAAACGTCGCGCGCGCGGAGAAAGCCGCGGCGTACCAGACATTTGTCAGCGCTACGGTCGGCGGCGGTACACGGAAAACGCGGCGGGCCGGGCGCATCGGCACGTCCCACACCCTGCCAATAAAGCAAGATTGATGACACGTATTAACAAGAGGACACTCACCACCGCCACAAGCCTTCCCGCCCGCACTTTACAACCCTATCGACCCTCTCACGCGATCCGACCGCACGACGCTACTCTTTCTTCTACTTCTCCACCACCTCCTTCGCGGCGTCGCCCGCACGCGATCTCCCGTATTCCCCCTCGCCGCCGTACGCTCCGTCCACGACTTATCCTACCCCGTCCGTTCTCCGACCATCATCACCCCACCGCCCCCCCCCTCAGTCCACCGTCCACAAAAACCACACCCGCGCTACAAAACCCGACGTCTTTTTATACAGTTCTCGCTCGTTCACGCACGCCCGCACACACACGCACGCACGCACGCTCGCGTACACCCTTTTGTCTTCTCGTCTTACACACCTTAAGGCCGCTCGACTGTTTTTTTCCCCCTTTTCGCCACGTACCCGCCGCCGTTCAATCCCCATCGCAAATCTCCAAACCCGAAAACGTCTTATCCTCCACCCGCCTACCCCGCCCCGCTGCAGCGCTTCGTCTCTCGGTCTCCTAATTTATCACGACTAAACCGGCATTAGCTTTGTACGCTCGCCGGTGCCGTACCACCGCCTCGAGTTTTACCGCCGCGGCCAAATACGGTTAGGTATTTTTAATACGGCGTAATTGACGAATTGGTCACGCGGAAAGGGTGGCGCGCGCGTGTGTGTTTGTGTAGACGAACTCAGGTAAACGGTAGTGGCGCGATACCCGAATAATAGTTTTTCGAACGTTTGTGATGACGTCGGTAAATCGTGTTTTATACGACAAATCGTCGCGCGTCGTCGATAACGGTCGTTGTCAATTAAGAGCGTATTCGTTCGGAATATACTCGCGAGAACGTCTAACGTCCCTAAGAACCACTGAAGTGGATGAACCGTTTAACCGATCCTGTATTTAAAAATCGTCGTCACAAAACAACCGACGATTTTATTCAATATTCGAGTATAATTAGGATATCTCGGACATAGCTGTGTACGTATAGTTGAAGTACGGTTCAAATTGAACGATAAAAGTTCCACCGACTCGGGTATCGAATACCGTGCCATAAATACCCCGCAAATATATCGACTCGTCGGAAAAATCCGCGACATTACGCGGCCTCAATTGCGCGCGATTACGGCGAAAAACGGCGACTTTATACGGCAGCGCCCAGCCAACGCGTGATACCGTTCCGGTGAACCCGACACATACGCGCGTTTAACGAAACGTAAACGACGCCGACGAATCAAAAAAGGTCAATACGAACGGCGCGGTGGGTGTCGGCGGTAAGTGTCGCTTTTAATCGGTGGAAAAAATTCGTCGTGTTCGCGACGCCAGTAAGCTATTAACGAATACGGGCAGATACGACAGACGTTGAGAATTCTTAAAATGAAAAAATCGTCCGTGCCCAATACGTCGGCAACGTTTACCGTTCATTTTCGCCGCGTTTACGCTCGGGCAGACCGCCGTCGTATTAAAATAACCTACCCGCCCGAATCGGACACGAATCGTTACCGGCGGACCGTATCCGCTCGTCAATACGGAAATGTAAAGTAACCAAAAACGTCGGAAGAAACGCGTCGTTGTAGCGTTACTTACTTCGCCATTCGACCGGCGATCGGACGTACGGTTTTCCTCGCGCGGACTTCGAAGTCGTCCGTTCGAACGTAACAATGCCAGCCTACGTAGTCGTACCGCGCGTTATAAACGAGGTTTAGTGATGGTTCCGGGCGCCGTACTGTTGTGATTCACGTTCGTAAAGAACGAAAAGAATCCGATCAACCATAGTTATTAAACGTAGTCCGCGTGGGTTGTATTTATTCGCTGGGTGGTGACCTGGTAATTGTCCGGTCTATCGTCCGGTCGTCACGATGCAATAGCTACGCGTAATTATTTAGGTCCCTCCGACACGTTATAATTATCAGAAACGGATACCGGTCCAGTCGTTCGGCGGTTGGCCTTCGGGGGCCCCGCGACGAATAATAATAATAATTTGTCGAAAACCGTCCGCGGACCGTTCGCGTCGTCGTCCGGGTTCTCCGTAATTGTTTACGAGTGGCCACTGCCGACGTCCGTAATAATGCCGTGACGTCGGACAAAACGGTACCGCGCGCGCCGTGAAAATCCGTGGAAAACGTTCGCGGCCGTCGGGCGCTCATATACCGCGAACTATTCGCGCCTAACCAAACCGTTTCCTAGCCCGAAACACTTCCGGGACATTTCACGCGCGTACGCGGTTCGGTAACACTGTCGTTCCGCTCCGTAACGGCCGCCGGGTCACGTCGTCCGGGGGGGCCCCGTAAATATTATTATTTCGTCGTCGGGTGACGACGAACCGTCCGGCGAACGGACGACACATTTGACGCCGGGCGCGCGCGCCGCACATGTCGACCGTGTTCGACGTCAAACGACCGTGTGCGCTTTATCCGCTGATCCGTTGGCTATAAATAACGAGCGAATTTCACGCGTGTACACTTGATCGTCCGAAACGCAACCCTCCCTACCGACCCACACCCTCGTCGCCGATTTCAATGCGCGTTACCGAATGTTCGCGGTACAAGTGTGACACGAACGGGACGTCGTCGGAAGGCGGCCTGTAACGTCTATAACGGGAAATCGATTGCCGATAATGTCGCTTCGTTCCTGTTTTTCGTTAATATTTCGTCGATTATCTTGTGCCGATCGTGTTTCGGGTTTTGTGGATCGGTCGGAACAACGCGTCAACCACCTGTCGCGCGCGACGTTGTTCGTTTTAAATAATCGGGACGGTCGACGACGTCGTGTTTTCCGTATCTCGACTACGCACGGCGCACAAACACCGTCCTTTGAACGGATACAGTAACGTGCATATCGAATTTGTTATGATTGTACGTTGACGTTAATTGTCGCCGTTCCGGTACATATTTACGAAATACTTATAAGCGGGCGGTTGACGTTAACATTATTTACACGCGGTCGAATTCCCGTAACGGAGGAAACAACGTACGAAAAACAAAAAAAAAAACGAAAATCCCGGAAGAATTATTACGAAACGTCGACAAATCGCGGAAACGTTTTAACAATAACTTGGTAATATTGACGATATAATGATAAACGAATAATGACGCGAATGTCGAAAATACGCGGGGGAATCGAAGCCCACGGTACAACGTTCTCTTCGTCACTCCTAGACGAACATTTAGTTAACAAATGGCCGGCGACGGTCGGAATGACGAAATGAAATTCGAAATCGGCCCGAAAAATTGGTCCGTTACGAAAATTTTCGAGACGGTGCTCCTCCCCCGTAGACGACGTATCCGTCGGTCACGCGATCGGTTATAAGACGACTGCGTTCGGCTTAGCGATTAATTATCGTACTTATAGGATATTATACGTTACGAACGATGTTTACGATTATCGAAAGTAATTATTCGTTTGAAACAAACGAAAAAATGAAATAAGTCGTTGGTCGGGAATAAAAAAAAAATGACGAACCGATAAGCGATTGACGTTCGTAAATCACCTCGCGGTGAACGGTAAATTTCTTAAACGGATACGGTTGACGGTTTATTTACGATATATATATATATTAAATCGTTACGGTTTGAAAACCGCCTATTAAAAATGAATCGTAAGCGTTTTCGTTGTCTAAACGCGATTACGTGTACGTTAACATATATATATATATATGTATTACGTATAACTACGCGTGTCCGAGTACTTTTTTTCGCTTTGCCCGTCGAAAATATTATTTAATTCGGACGGAAAATTACTGCCGGCTGAGTCCCGTGCGGTGTCAACGCCGTGACGGCGGAAGAATGCAATTTGTAAAAAGAGTGTGAAACGTTCGCGACGCACGGCCGGGGTTAACAATTAACGGGAAACGTCGGAGGAATTTTAATTAATTTTTTGAGTAAAGGCGCTAGCCGAAAACGGTAAATAAATCATTTCGAAACTCGCTTCGGGCCGCGAACAAACGGCGGCGGGTTATACGTATATACGCTAGTATATTAACGGACGTTTAAACGATTTACTCTAAATTATTGCCGGTACACTTCGAACGACGGTCCCTTCTTTGTGTATTAAAAGCGCGCGTACACGAAACTATGGGAATGGTGATCTTAGCTAGATGATATTCGCCCGACTCCGCGGTATGGAGTGTTTTTTTTTTTTTTTTTAACAATAAATACGACGGCGTTTCGACGAAAATTCGAAGCTGTTCGTTCAACAACAACCGTCTACTCGATTGTTCGCTTTCGCGTATACGAGCGCGACGATCACCGGCAGTGTTCACGCGACTTCCTCCGTGGATCCCATACGTATTCCCCATACCCGAACTATTTGAATAACTTGTGTACGATTACTTAACTCGAGGCGGGGCCATAAGGTTTTTCCGGGGAACCGCGATCGCGTTTCTTCGATAAACGGCGCGGTATTGCGTAGCGCGTACGTTCGCCGTTTTAATTGTTCGTAGGAAAATGGCGACGCGCAACAATACGACGACGACCGTAATCTCCGTAATGATATTAGCTGGTCGGTTTCACGATGTTATCGTCCGGTTCCGGGGAATTAATCGGAGGAAACGTCGGCGATATCGTTGGCGATTCGAAGAAAACCGCTCTTGGCCGTACTTTAAAAGCCGCGCGGCGCGCGTGTTGGATTTGTGTGTGTTTTGGGCGTGCGGGTATAGAAGGTCGGTGGGATGGGGGAGGTGTTAGTACGGAATCGGCCGGAATTTCTCTGGTAGTTCCGTTTCCCCAAAACGGTTTTGGTTACCGATCGAAAACATTTTTTTCAAAAACGGAATTCCATTGCACGGTCGCCGACGGTTTCGCGTCGTTATCCGTAACGGTCACTAACCGAAGCGGTAACGTTCATCGACGGCCCGTAAAATCCGAAACGGGTACGGCGTTGTATTCGGTGTACGCTTCGGATCATTTGGATAAAACGCGGGCGACCAAACACCGTGGCTAAATGAAAAAAAACGGTTACCCCAACACGGTGGCCGATACTTTATCGCGGAGAAACCAACCGCGAACGCACTCGGGACGTTGTTTCAGTTTTTTTTTTTTTTATAAATATTTTTATGGCGAGCGCCGAAACAAAAACAAAAAACGATTTTCGATCTTAAAAAGAAACCGCCTCCCTCCCCAAACCCCCGAGTGTGTATCGCGTAATTGTATTTGTTTTCGGTTTTTATAACCGTAGACGTGTTCGATAAAAATTTTATTATATTTATATTGTTTATGATATCGAAATAAAACGTACGTAATATCAATAACAAGCGACGAGAATTTTTTTGTTTGTTTTTATACGGACAAATCCAATTTCACTCGATTCTCGATATCGTTTCGAATTTCAAACTTTCGATCGTTTTAGTTTGAGCCATCGCGCCATCGAAATCATAAAACACTATCGTGTAACGAGAGCGAACGACAAAATAAGATTCCGGCGTTTACGGCCCTAAACCTATTATTAGCGTCGAGGTTTCGGTATTAAAACGTTCGTTCAATTGTTAATTTATTCGGACCTCAGCGTGGTTCGGTAGAGTTCGTTTCAAGGACGAAACTTTAATCGCAATGCGTACATATCGGTCGCGCACGGGCCATTTGGAAAATTCTAAATGCGTTTCGGATCGGACAAATTCGATAGCGTGCCTCACGCTGTTGTAACGCCGCTAATTCCGTCTGCAAAGCGAGCCGACTGTCGTTGTTGATTTGTCGCTGTTCGATTTATTCGTAATTTATACGTAACGACCGTTTTGAATGGATATTCGGGGGCGTGGAAGACGCCGCGACGAAGTAAACGTATTTGTAGAACGTTGGTTTATTATTTTTTTGTTCGAATTGACGGAGATTGTGTTCGCTTATATGTTTTTCAATTCCGGCGCCGAAAACGGATCGGAAAATTGTACGCGTTGGCCGTTATTTACGGACGACGGCGTGGCCCTAAAAAGAGAGGGTCGTTGCACTTCACTATTCGGGTTGTTTTTTTCGATTCCGTTAACGTCGGATTTTCGTTCGTAATTCGTCGTATCGTCAAATATAATTCCTAAACTATTTTAACGCGTTCATTTATAAGAAATAGTAAACTTTTCGATATAATACGTATTCGGAGTTAGACTTCAAATTGTACAATTCTCTCGACTTCGTCTTGGCCATTCACTTAATACCAACGCTTGCGTATTATTATTTATCTTTGAACCATTCCTTCCCGCTATTGCGCGCATCAAAACGTGATTTTAACCACATCCTTATGGAGTGCCCGGCTCTCGTCCCTTCCCGCCTTAAACTATTTCGTAATCTTCCCGCAAAAAATATAGTTTCTATAGTCCAGTATAGCGTTCCAGTGACGTGATCGTAGCAGTCTTAAATTTCTTTAAGGTTGCTGGGTACCTCATTTAGGCTACTTGGAAACATATTTAATTGTAACGTCTTTTGTTTTGTTTATGTTTTTTTTCTCGAATTTATTACCTCCGTTTAATATCCAATAATTGTTGAACTATAATAATAATAAAAAAAAAAAAATATATACGGAATAGTTTTAATACTTTTACGTTATCGAGCACAAATAAGTAAAATTTTACCGACATAAGCGAACGTACGTTTGGCAACTTCTACGAAAATTCGACACGTTTCAATGAGACCAACAAAGATTCGGACGTTATGTTAAAGTTAATCCGATCGATAAATAATTCGACGGTGTCGATTTATTTTTATTTCAACTTGGTCACTTAATCGTATAGGTTTTGTTTGGAAACTAAGTTTTAAAACAATACGCGAACGAAAACCGACCGAAGGAAACATAACCGAAAAAATCCGCGGATTACGTCGCGATATATATATATAGTAATTACGTTTTCCCGAAAACGAATTCGACGTAAATCCGCGAACGTTTCTCGCCATTCGCGCGAACCAACAACGGCGTACTTAGTACGTTTTTTTTGGTAGCCGGGCGGCCGGTTGATTCGGAAAATTCCCTAATGTTCGTCCGCTCGAGTTCCACGCAAAACAGTGTCCGACTACCTAACCAACACGCCCCGTGTAGCGCATTTATTACGCCGGTCGTTGTCGCGTTCGATTCCAAACAAAAACGGGCACCAGCGAAACGTTTTAACGAGCCGCGCGAAAGGTGAGAGAACGCCCACCGTTCCGGCGGCTAATAGAGACGTCCGACAAGCAGATCGCGGCCGCGTGAACACACGAACGCGTGACCGGCCGACGCCCGTGGCGACCGAACGCGTCCCATTACCATATTTACGGGCGCGCGCGCGCGCGTGTAACCGGTGATCGTCGTTGTCGTCGTTACTTTACGGGGCGTCCCGCGAACATTTCGGTCCGTCAACGACGGCGAACTGCGCCTACGCGGTGCCGTAACCCGTCGCGGCGACCGGTTTTTCTCGAAAAAACAAAACAACGTCCGGCTTATTGTTTTAGGCTACTACCGGGTGTCGCCTCGATCTTTTAAGATTTCGTTCTAACGCGCCCGTAATATAAAAATATACGATATACACGGGCAAGGATAACCGACGATTAGGATCACCGTTCGCGTCTTAAATAACCAACTCCGGCGCGTTACTGAAACGTACGTTATTACGCGCCGCGTTTCGAAACGGACGACGAGACGCGAACGAATCGCCACCGAACGTCACATCACCTCGACCCGCCCCCGAAACGTAACGAATTTCGGGCACGTTTTCGATTACATGATTCGACGTATGTCTGGGCGCGGGAAAAAACGGAATAGAAGTAAAACGAGTGCGGATCGCGTACGCCGGAGCGGGGCGCGCGTAAATAGAAATTCGGGGCGACGATAATCATTTTTTATTTTGTCCGCGAATATTTCGTACGGCGTTCGGAGTTTTCGTTTATTATTGTTTTTACCGAAACGCGATTCCGTCCACTAGACTCGTCTCAACCGTGGTCGATTTTTATCAATCGGCAAAGAACATCATAATCGCCGACTTCGAAAACGAGGAATTCGTATTGGTCTCCTCGACGATCAAAACATTTCGATATTTAAACGAACCCGACGAACGAGACTTCTGTCGACGCGCGTATATCTATTCAGGTACACGTAAAGCGCGCGCGCAAAAAACCGTTCGAAAAACGACGATTCGAAAACTATCGTCGTCCACGCGTCCCGTCCATTTTTGTACGTATGATCTCAACAATGGAATTACCAACGACCCGACGACATTCGTTGGCGGTCGGGTTTTTCAGTTTTACCGAAAATGATGTGGCGCGAATTAAATCGTCACACATCCGCCGTCGCCGTTACGTAAATTCGTGCCCGAAATTCGGACGGGACGTTCGCGTCACGACCGTTCGATTAATTTGACGCGCGGCGATAAGCGACGAAAAAGCTGAACGCCGCTCGTTCGCGAATTCCGCCGGCACGTCGCGTAATTCGACATAAAACGCGTCATTCTCGTGACAATCGTTACAAATACGCCGCGCTACGTTCAGTCAGTTACGGACCGATTCGGCCAATTGTCGCATTTTCGAAAGTGTACGAGGTGTGTGTCCGATAAACACCCAGATTAAAATTATTCCGAGAGAACGTTAAACGTGACCGGAGATATTATTATTATACCGAAATTAATTTTAGATAATTACCGGTATTTTAGTAAAAAACTGACGACGTCAGTCTAAAATCAATTATTGGCAGTACGCGTTCGAAGTTGAGCGTTTCGTATAAAACCGCGATTTTTCGACGGGACATCGTTCCGGAACGACGCGAGCGTATATCAAATTTTGCTTGAAAATCGGTAAAAGCGCTACGGCGACTTTTAACTCGATAAAATTGGCTTTTGAAGCCGTTGTGTAACGTTTGACCGGTACAAACGTTTCGAAAAAGTTCCCTATATTGAAGACGACCAACGTCCTGGGCAACCTTCGACATCACGAACAGAGACGATACAATCGTTCTTATTCGAGAATAAGTAAGAAACGATCGACGATCGACCGTCAGACCAGATCCATGTTGGCATACCGACGCTCGTCGAATAATTTTCGTTTTCAGTCTGTCGGAATAATTTTCATTTGGGTATTTATTGAACACACCTCGTATACATTATCAGCGCGATTCGTTATCGACGCGAACGATCGGAACGTCGGCCGACTGTCAATACCAAATTCCAAACGCAACAAATTGTGGTGTCGTGTATACCGTTTTATTTTCGATATTGCCGACAACGTAATTTTCGTATATATTCGTCGGCGTATTTTTAATAAAGTTTCGACGACTATTAGCCTATCACAACCGAGTTTTCGAAATTTTACAAATCGTTCGTAATCTCAGGATAGTCCACGATCCCTGTGCGTTACCGATAAAACGTACAAAACGTTAGCGTAGATCGCGTAAAATCGACGGTCGGTTCGTATTTCGCCCAGAAATACCGACGGGGAGAAAAATGCGAAACGTCGTCGTCGCTCTTCGCGAATATTCCGTTCGGGCGAGCGTTTAGTATTCACGTGTGTTCGGATAACACTGTATAAACGAGATTTAGTAACGCCGCCGAGATATAAATCACCCGTAACGCCGGCGTGGCTTTGGAAAGGGACGGGCGGATGGAAGGGGCGTGTTCGGACGAAATCGCTTATGAGCGAAATATATTATTCGGCGCGTTTCCGATAACGGCGAATCGCCGAATGATAAGGCTCGAACGTCGTAATACGCGACCGGCGGTGTTTTCGTTAGGCCGCCGGGGAACTTTCAAATTTCCCGACGAAACGGTTAACCGAAATTCCTTAACGGTAGGTTTTAATTATTTACGTTCAACTGGACGCGCGATGTAATGGTACGAATGTAAAGACGCGCGCGCGAAATTCGAAAACCTTTTTCGTTATTTAATATCGAAATTTATTTATTATTTCGGGAAAACAAATTACCGAAAAAAAAAAATATATATATAAGCGTCTCGCGGAAAAAACGTACCGCCGGTGTTCGAAAATTGACAATTTCCCGTCCGACGTCGCCGCGTAACGATTGGTCCGCGCCATATTCGTTCGACACGATAAACTACTCCGTCCGGATTTCGTTCGGCCGCGTGAAAATACCACGCGTTTCCGGCGAACGTGTTTGCCGAAAAATCCCGTCCGCGATTACGTCCCGTCCAATAAACGTCCCTTCAGCGTTTTCCCCGAACGGTATTTGCCAAAACAACCGGCCTCGAATTTCGGTTTCCCGTACGGGCAGGAAGGGTGGGCTTGCGCGGACGTCCTGTTGAGCCCGTTCCGGCGTTTCGAGGGTCCCACGGGTGGGAGGGAGGGACACAGCCGTCCGTCGTCGATCTAGAAAACGAAATAAACGCCGCGCCGGAATACAAAACGGAACGTTAACGTCGATATTATCGTGTACGCGTGATTTCGGTTCATCGCCGTTGCTTTACACCGACGTAACGGCGGAGTAATCGGCCAACGGTATAAATAGACCGCGAGCGATTTTATTGCGTCTGGCGTCCAAAGCGGCTACGGTAAAACGAAATTCCCGAATAATTACGGATTTATTCGTCCGTTACGAGGCGCCCGGCGTGGTTAGAAAAACGCGTTCGAAATCGCGAAAACGCCGACGATGTATCGTCGCGGACAATTCCGGCGCTTTCTCTCCCCCTCCCCCGCCGAAGCCGTTCGCGTTTTCATTTTACAGCCCCAGAACGTTTAATTACGACCTTGAGCGATGTACCTAACGTGCAACGGGACCGTTTATACGTCATACGTAGTATATACGTGTGTTTTTATTTTTTATTTTTGATACTCGCGCGTTAAGTAAACGTTATGATTTCCGTTTAATAATATTCGTTTTATGTATTCGACGCAAACACGCCCGTAAAATTAATTACCTATTTACTACTGGCCGTTGTAAAAAAGCGCGTTTTTATTCCGACAGTAAAATGTTTACGCGTTTATATTACCGTAATGTATACTTTTGATTCGAAAACGTCGAATAAATATCTTAATTTAGATATTAACGCGCGTAAACCGACCCTTTTGACGAATCGTTTTTACGTAAAACTGTTATTTCTCGATTTAAATTCGTCGTTACGTTTCAAATAGTTCCGACTAAATCCGTTTGCCCGTCCCGAAGTTATAGTTTTTTCGGCGAACACGCGACACGGCGCGATTCGGTGGCGGTTTTTTCCGTTGTTCGAGAGACGAACTAATACTCGCGCGACGATCGGCTACGTTAACCGGCTACGACTTTTTGGTCGACTCGGGTCGTTCCGCCGTTCGCGTACCGTTCGGCCGCGTAAACTAAACCCCCCCTCCCCCCGAACATAATCCGGTACCGAAAATTACGGGTTCGTCGCGTTTTTTTT
>JAIPRN010004918.1:0-12721 GCA_025469175.1 Geopemphigus sp. TES_GeoC_2020
AATGTATTCGTATATAAAAAAAACGCGATAAAATTCTAACAAAAAAAAAATCCGTATAAATGTTTTAATGTATATATATATTTTGTGTATATCTATATACATACATGATATGAATCTATATTATAATGTATGCAAATGTCATTTAGAAAGACGCGTTACATTCGCGCCATCATGTTACAATAATGATAATATTAGTACGGAGTTTCATGCGAGCGAAGAAACGAATGGTGATCATACGATAACGATAATAATGATTACGACGTAATAATAATTATAATAAATCGTCGTAGTCGTCTCTCTAGCACGACGTGTGTATGCGAATGAATACAGAAACTAAAACGTTTGTTCTTTTTGAATCGCACACACGACACGTTATGAGTTTGACTACCTAAATGTTGACGTCGATTTGTGGAAAATAACGTTTATTTACGAACACGATCGACAGAAATCGTACAATTTCCAAACAAACGATAAGTACCAACAACGATCGTTGTTTTCCCGATCAACGAATCGTTTATCGAACAATTATTAAAGGGAAAATTCGAATAATTATAAAGAACTTTGAATAACACGCATTACGTATTTGGTGCGACACCGCATAACTTAATTTCGTACTGTACAATATAAAGTACGTAATTCGCCCAATAGTTAAGCTCCAACGAAATAAATTAAAAGACGAATTATTAGTGACGATAAAACATAATAATAGTGGCGCGTACACTCGGAGAAAACACCGAGAAACTATATAATATTTATAATATAAAATATAAATCGCCCGAATTTTTCAACGCTTAAAGATATATGTAAAACTTACGTGAGTACGATAATGTGGTATTGAAAATTTTTAATTTTACATAATATTCACACATTCACACACGCACGCTTGAGATCAAAAATTCGATAAGGGTATGTATAAAAATAAGAAAGAAATTTATCGCGGATTTACGAATTCAGTATAGAGTTAATGGAGAAATCCGTGATCGTTTTCGGTCTACGAACGTTGACGGCGACCCGTTGATGATGATGATGATGATGATGATTACTGTTGTTGTTGTTGTTATTGTGGTTTTGTAATATGGTCGTGTCCAGGCACATAGAATTCCGGTTGCTCCGATGACTGGACAACGTCCTAGACTGGCAAAACCCTTTGCCGCAAACGGGACACCGGAACGGTTTCTCCTTGACGTGTATGTACCTGTTATGAGGTTATGACCGTTTCGTTATTACGCCACGTCCGAAAAGCGCACGCGCGATTGCCGTCGATTAATATCATTTACCAGACGGTCCCGTCTCGAGTCGAAATTTTTAAATTTTTCGAAAACGTTCCTCCCCACTACCAAAATGGCCATTTCGCTCAGCGACGAGTCCGATATCTCGATGGCGGTTTCACATCCGCGATGGACGTGTCCCCCCACCCTCGAAATCGTTCTCGCTACGAAACACACGCTCGTTAAACAATTTTACCTGTGATCCCTTAGGTGGTCCTGCCGCCGGAACGCCTTGCCGCACACGTCGCACGGGTACGGCCGCTCGTCGGTGTGCGTGCGCTCGTGTATGAGCAAATTGTACGACTTGCTGAACTCGCGTTGACAGTACGTGCAAATGTACCGTTTCTTCGGCCGGGCCGTTTGCTGCGGCGTCTGCGACGGCCGGGCCGACGGCGCCGTCGAC
This sequence comes from Geopemphigus sp. TES_GeoC_2020, assembly GCA_025469175.1. Classification (NCBI taxonomy): domain Eukaryota; kingdom Metazoa; phylum Arthropoda; class Insecta; order Hemiptera; family Aphididae; genus Geopemphigus; species Geopemphigus sp. TES_GeoC_2020. The sequence goes on from JAIPRN010004918.1 coordinate 1,672, forward strand.
GACTTTTTGACGGCGCCGGGACAACTAACGACCGCGGCGGTGGCGGCGGCGGACGGACGATACGGACCGACGGCGAGGCCGCACGATGCTCTGGACCGGGCAGCGGCCACTCTGTTCATGTGATAGTAGTTGACCAGTACGTTGCGCCACTGGTCGGAATCGCGCCAGAACGTGGCCGGATTCAGCCAGGCGGTGAGCGCGGCGGCGGCTGCTCCGCAAGCCATCGCGGCCGCGGCCGGACGTCCGGCGTGCAGCAACAACGACGATGTCGGCGGTGGCGGCGGCGTGTCCGGCCGTTCCACGTCCACGATCGTCTCTTCGTCCGTGCCGCCGCTGCTGACGATGGTCGTCACCCTGTCCGACTTGCCGCCGCGTTTGTCGTCGCCGAACGGTGGCGATGTCACGTCGCACCGCCGTCTGGCAACCAAATTCATGTGCGCGTATTCGACCGAACGATATATATATGACGAAGTGAACGGATCTATACACGGATAACGAACGGGAACGACGGCGGTTCGCGTATTAACATAATCGACGGAAAATTCGAAATTTCGGTTTTTACACGCGACGGGAAAAAAAAACGGACGACGAAAAAAACCCGAAGGCAGAGACTCGATAGACCGACCAGCGCGGTCCACCTTTTCCGCTGCGCACAATAGACACGGACCGTCGTAAATCACACGCGGTTCTTTTCACCGTCCGCGACACTTGCCGAGCGCGCGACACGATGTTATTATTACACGATAACGTGCACGCACGGCATATTATTATAGCCGAATCGGTCGTCCGGGTGTTTTCTTTGTACCCGCCGAAGCGCGGCGTACAATAGCCGAAAAACGACTCGGAGTGCTCGCGTGAACTAAATCTCGACGACGGTTCGTAAAAACGGCGGAAAACCGTCCGAAGGAAACCGCGAATTATTTAGCGGGCGCGGGCGTGATTCGTCGCGGAAAACGAGCGCATACGACGACGGCGCGTCTCGTACACGTTATCGACGACCCGTTTGTGACGCGGTGCGCGCAACTGGAGCAACGGTGGCCGCGGCGGTGGTGACGGCGGCGGCGGCTAGCGAGAACGGTCGTCGCCGCGTGTGCCGACGCGCGCCCGGGCCACTCCCCGCCGCGGCGGTAGGCGGCGACACCCGTCCGCCATTGGTGCGGCGGCGTTGATGTTTTACCGCGGCGGGGCTCCTACCTAAAATCCCGGCCGCCGACGTCGGCTATTCCGCGGGGTCACACAAGACACACGCTGCCGTTGCTTCCGCCGCCGTTGCTTCCGACGCCACCGCCGTCAATCGATTTATACGCGCGCGCAATAACTCCGCCGCGGCCGCGGCGAAGCGTTTCGTGCGCCGGCCCGTAAACCGAAAACGGCGTCGTTAGAAAAATCGAAAGAAAACGTTACGTCCGTATTCTTATCTCATCGCCGTAATTGTGTTTTGAATTAACCGACAATCGAACGGTAGTTTATCGAATACGATCGGTAAACGCGTAATTTCCTACCATTTTCGTCTTAGCCGTCGTTATTATCGCGTAACGTCCGTTTTCGTAGCGGTTCGTCTCGGTATTTTCGAGTTTTTCCCGTTGGGCCGTTTGGGAATCCGAATCGAGCGCGATGATACCGTAGGTTTTCGTTATTCTCGTTCGTACAATAATATTGTTTCGATTTGTTTCGTGCTGATCGACGTGCATTCGGCCCCAAACCGAAATTGTACCCTTAACCAATCCGTCGACCGAATAATAATAGTTCGACCGAGCGTTTCCACGATTTGTCGCGAAAAGTCACATTGGCCGAAATCGATACCGGCGGGAAAAACCGCGATGTTTTCGTTTCGAAACGACGATCGTTATCGCACGTCGTAAATTACGTCGACGAAAAATTCAACGACGGTCCGTTTTATCTTTTAGCCGACAAAGTAACCGGCCCGAACAATATACGTTAATATCCGGCCGTCCGAAAATCTCGCTTACCTGCAAAACGGAAATTCGAAAACACCCTATACGCGTCTTGCATCGGATTATATTGTATTACGTACGAAAACGTGGCCGCACTACGCGGTAAATCCGCTTTGTTCGTTTCGACGACGAGCGTGTTTCAATTTAGGGACGTATCGCGCCACTCGATACTAACGTAAATACCGCCGCCCGTGAGTAGTGTCGGATAAAAAACGTCACATATCGTCGTCACCTTGGGCATCTCCTCGGTCGCGATTTTCGTTGTTCGGCTCTATCCGTACGTTCCGCGAATAGGCGCATCCATAGGCGGAACACAAAGACGACGTGTATTACTATGTATATTAGTGACGGCGTTTGGTATAACGCGTACTTGTGTTCGAATGTTTACGACAATCGCGCCCAAATGACAAACATCGACCGACCTGCACGGTCCACTCTTCCGCCACGCCTAATAGACACGATCGCCGAAAATAAAAATGGTTTTTACGCGATATATATTCGATCGGTTATTTTTGTGTCACGCTAACGTGGCTGTTATAAATAGACGGAACGCGTCTGAAACGATTCGATTACCGTGCGACCGCGTCTTCGATTGAAATCGTATTATATGATATTGGAATTTTCGTAAAATTCGTAATAGACGCTGTCGCGTAATTAGTGTTTACAATAAGCAATTACGACGTACATCGAGTTTGCGTAACGCGTAAATTATTTTTATATACGTTTAATTCTATTCGCGCGTTTAATAGGAATAATACTTTTATATCCGAAACGTAATCGCTTTCAAACGTACGTGCGAAACGATTGTACCGTACGTAAACACTATATATCTATTTAGATAAAATTGATCATAATTTCGGTTTATAGGAGACCGTAAGCCAATTTCGAATAACCGCGTATAACGATACATATATACATATAAATTATTTTTTGTTTATCACTTGTATTTTTGGAATTAATGTGTTTGGATTGCGTTGATATCGTCGTTATTACTGAAATGTTACGTCCGAACGAAACCTGGTGACCCCCACGTAAAACTTTTTTAAATACGATAATATCCGCGTATTCGTAATAACGCGTATACAGAATATAAGCGAAAGAATGCCTCATTTATGAATTGACGTTTCGAATTCGTTACGCCGTATATGGAAAGGAATTTCGACCAAATCTCGTGTAACGTTTGTGTTTTTAAACGGACGATTAGTCAATACGAAGTTTCGAAATATTATCTCGTCAACATCCGTGTGTTTTCTTTGACGGCCGTGATTCGATATTATTAAAACAAAAAACAAATACGGCCGTTCCGTCTAATTATATTTGTATATCGTGACGTCTCTTATTATCTCTCGTAAATGGTACGATAGCGCAGAATAATTATACACAATTAAGTTATTACACTCGCGTAATTATATCGATTTACTGACTAGATTTCACCGTCCAATATTTATGGAAAAGGTTTTTGCGTCGAAACGCCGACCTTAAATAATAATCGAATCGTAGAAAATACTACGGCCTGTAACGTCGAATAGATACACACGAATAAACGTATACGCGCGGGCCTATTCCCGTAGCCCGTAATAACGTCCATTTAGATAAACGATTCCAAAAACGTCATGACTAATCGGTATTCTTCGCGCGGAATAAAATATAAATCGTTCGTACGCGATAAATAAGATTACCGTCGTGGCCGCCGCGATACTTACGGGAATGGTCGCGAACGTTCTATTATTATTATTATTATTTACTAGCGTTTTCGTTAATATCGCGGTGTACGCTTAGAACGAAAATCGTACGAACGTGTTACGAAAAACAAAATTGTCGAGTAACCACCCCACCGTATGAAAACGAAAGGAAACTCAGTTACAATAATACATTACGCTGTCATGTTCGTACCTTCCTATATATATATATATGAATGGAAAACGTACACAGTTTAGATGATATTAGCTCAATTTAGAGCGGTAATTACGATAGACACTAACCCTACTATATATACATACATATTGTAGTGATTGTGCGCGATATTATATAAATATAGCATAGTATTTCACGTTTTGGGGTCGACTGTTGGTCTTCGTGCTAAAACAACTGAAGTAATGATAAATAAGGACGGAGGAAAAAATACGTGTAGTAGACGAATCGCATGCACTGCCGCGTTCGTTACGCGGAACAGAAGAGAAAGCAAATAATATAATATCTAAAAACCGCGCGCGTACGCTTACGTAAGTAAGCGGGAATATTCAACGTCCGTGCGATACGTACGGCAATGATAAACACAAACGTATTAAAGGCCGTTTGTTCTAAATAAACTTTATTTGGAATACACGGTCGGTTCGGACGACCTTAACACAACGGTTTTTTAAATGGATCGGTGTGTAAATACGTACGTTGTATACATATTTATTTATCGTGCGTATAGAGAGCCGAAGGTTATCGGAAACCGAAATCGCCGAAACGTATACGTCTTGACGGTTTTAGGTACAGCCAAAATATCGGTACGTTTTAATAAAACGTACCTGGTCGGTTCCAGGCGAAACATTTAACGTTTATTTAGGGAAGGTACGTTCTTATATTATGTGTATATACAACCACGTAGTGAATGCGTTCGTCACGCCGTGGGCGGGTTAATAAAATAAAAAATTGAGCGTCGTTACGATCGAGGAAGAATTAAGTTACAATAAATCGAAATAAAGAAAACGTGACGTAAAACGTATTTATTTTTATTGTTTCGTCTGTTCCCGAATGCGCGCGCATTAAATTGGCGAAACGAATCACTGTCAAAACCACCAACGTGTAAACACGAACAGAAAATAGTTAAAATTTAAAATAGCCGAATTCGAAACAAAGACTAGTGTATAACATATAAAAGGTTCGAATATATCGATATTAAATTGACGAATTACTTAAATGGTTCGTAATTTTTCGTATTATTGGTTGGAATCCTGGATTTAATCGTTCATCCAAAGATTCTTGTCACGCAACTAACATGGAAACTTGTAGACGGTCTAAAAAAGAACGAATTAGCGACACGTTATTAAAATAAGTTTCTCGACAAAACGGTTACACGCAAAAAGCAAAACGAAAACGTTTTACTATTTTCAATCGAAATGATAAATTGATCGTTGTTTTAGCATTCGCGATTTTGACATACCATTTAGGAAAACGTTATTATTTTCGTAACAAGTTACGAGTATTGAACCGATAAATTCGACTCACGAAGAAAAAGACACCACATTCGTCGAAACAGAGAGAGAAAGAGAGAGAGAAAGAGAGAGAGAAAGAGAGAGAAAGTCATGTCCGACTATATGTCCGACCGCGGCGTCAGCGTCTTCAGCAAAACGTCGTAGATAAGTTACTGCGGTTAGACGAACACGCGTCGATATTCATTTTCCGGCATCGTATACAGCGCCGGTGTACAGGAACGCCTTAGGTCGTAACGTGCGGAAAGAGGAAAAAAAACGAGAGAACACAATATCATAAGCATTACGACAATTATGTATAATGGTAACAAAAACGTAACGTTTTCATCACGTACGTATTACATTAGACGTTTGTTTTCGGACTTTTCACAGATTACATATTATGTCGCGTTATACGTTACTATTATTATTGTGAGCGCACAAGCGGTCGCGTGTACATAATATGATATATTACGTACGAGTATAGCGCGTGGCCGGTTATTGTCTCTCTACGGGCACGGACCATTTTGTCGCCGCCGTCTTACAATGTACGTATGTGAGTGTGTATGTACCTACAACGAAATCACCATCATCCGTTCGTGCTTGTAGTACATGTATATCGTGTCATTTCTATTGTTTTCGTCACCGCCACTGCCGCCGGATCTTGTGTGCGCGCGCACGAGCACACACACAACACACACACACACACACACGTGTAATATACATCTCGGACGCCCGCGTTCATTTTTTATACGTATATTATAATATAGTCGGAGGGCCGTGCTATTGTAAAACGTTATTTTTTTTCGTTTTAATAACGGCTCCGGGCGGAGTTTTTTTTTAATTACAGGCTCCGGCGGCGGCGACGCCCGGGGATGATGACACACGAGCGGAGGCGTAAAACCGTATCATTAAACCAAAGACCGTATCAACACGGAGACTGTCACACACACACACATTCACACACATAAAAGCCTCGTCTAGTCGCGTCCCGACTGAATACATATATATAATACTTGTTGTATATGAAAACCCGTCGCGCGTACGCAGGGATGATTTTTATTATTATTTTTTTCGTTATTCATTTTCCCCTCGTATTAAGTAAGCGTACGCACTGTGTGTGTGTGTGTGTGTGTTAGTGTGTATATTATACTCGCGCTCTGTACGCCGCGTGTAGGCGCGCGGCGACGACCGAATTTCACGGGTCTTATAACGCGGCTAGCGACCAATGGGCGCCACCGTGTGAGACAGAACCCACCCTCGCCGCCAGCGCCACTACCGCCACCGTCGCTTTCAACCCTTATCGGTGACGACGCGATCGTCAGTCCGCCGCTCACCACCGACGACCGTACACGCGCACGCCCACCGTTCACGACCCGCAATCGTTCACTCCATAACGTTTATTTGTATTTCTTTGTGGAAACGTGCACGACCGCCGAAAACATCAGGTAAATTCTAATATTTTTCTATTATTATTATGTAACGCAATCGCTCGTATGTTTTCTGGTTGTTTTTTATACTCGCGACATAGCGAGTGATAGGGTTTTTAGATTAATAGACGGTTTTTATGCTTATATATTATGAAACACCAGACCGCCGTCGAATATAAAGAACAATCACTTTATTATATGTAAATCAACGTGAATATATATATATATAGTAAACGTACTTCGCGTTGAATTAAATATTCGTTACTGTAATATATGATAATCGGATTTTTAGAACTAATTACAACAATTAAACGTAAAACGACGCACGCTTATATGGATAGAATTATTAAGTGGAATTTATTGCGTATATATTTTTCAACATACTATGAGTAATGTAATAAGTATTCTTGTTTTAAGGTTTCTAATTCTCTCCGTAACCACTATATAGCCCGTATACGTTAATTGCTCCTCCCCACTCTCCCTCATTCGCCACTTATACCGACAAAAAAAGCGAAAACAGTAAACAGCGTTATCAATGGGCCTCGGGTATTGTATAATTTTTTCGCTCAAACCATAGTTTTCTACGTTTTAAAATGTTCGATCTGTTTAACGCGATAGAAAAGCGTTTACTACACTCGTTGTATACGTACGTGGTCGTTCGGTAATTGTTTTCCAACCGCTTGCGGAACGCATGAATACTCGCGGTACGGGTTTCGTTCGCGTAGAATTCGAAAATTCCGCGATTTAAATGATCAATCATTGAGAATTCGAAGGAATAAGAAAGAAAACCGACGGAAACGGCGTAGAACTACCAATTAACTCAACCACTTTTCGTTGCGTTCCGTGTATGTTGTGCTCGGGTAGGTTTAGAAACGTTAACGCGTTTTTCGTCGTTACTAATATGGACGTTCCACTAGCGATAAATACGATACCTTTATATGGACGATTAAACGTTTTCGATTCGTCGGAGTTAACGCGCCTAATATGGTCCGAGTAAATATACGTTTCGTGTACGATTCTTCGTGCTTCCTACGCGTCATCCGACCGTTTAAAACGGACCCTGCGTAATATACGTAATGCGCCGTACATTACGTACACCGGGTTCGTGCAGGTCCGACCTACGATACGTGAAATTCACAGTTACCCGTCTCGGATCGGGCGCGCGTACCCGATAATCAACCCGGAAAAAACATCCCGCGCACGCGGTATACGTGAACCGTGCACGTCGTTTTCGAGCTCGACGCGCAGCGGTCGATCCCTTACTTAATAATAATAATAATAATAATAATAACGACGACGGAAACTCCTCCCGGTGTTCCCGAAACCGTCGGCCGTTATTACGTACGTCGCTAAAACACCGGCGTAACGCCGGCAGGTAGCGGTCCATAAATATTACTCGCGTACAAAACACTACGCGTAATTACACGGGTAATATCGTAAGCGCTGGGTGCGATCGTTTTATTATAAATCGACGCGTAATTTCGAACCGTACAAAACCGACCGATTATAATTTCACAGACGATGATGGCCACCGGTGAATCGTTCAAGTTCGCTGCCCGGTTCGGTGGCGGCGGCGGCGGCGGCACGATCGGTCTACTGGATAGTTTCCCGTCACTGTACGTGGACGCGGTCTGGGCGAGATTCCGGCAGCACCCGGGCGCGTTCTCCTGCGGCGGTTACCGTCACGGGCCAGCCGGTCAGATGGAGAGCTACGTCCGGGCAATGGCCCTGTCCAGGAACGTCCAGAAGCAGATGACCGCCGTGGCCGTAGTCGGCCACGGTCATCCGCCACAGCCGACGGGCGTCACTCCGGGCGGCAAGCCCAAGAAGCGGTACATCTGCACATACTGCGACCGGGAGTTCAGCAAGTCGTACAATCTGCTCATACACGTCCGGACGCACACGGACGAACGGCCATACCCGTGCGACGTGTGTGGCAAAGCGTTCAGGAGACAGGATCACCTCAGGGATCACAAGTAAGCTGCCGTTGTACTTATTCGTGTACGTCTTTTCGTTCTATCCGTACGCAATGTCGCCTAAAATCGAAGTGTCCGAGGGTTTCGGTTAATTCCCGACATTTTCATCGGTTTTTACTTCTACGAGTGGGATGGTTTTATTATTTTAACGTATTGGTCGATTTCATCAAAAAAAAAAAAAAAAAAACCGTCTTTTCTCCACAAGAATGAAATCGATTTGAATTTTTCAACCACGCCACTCGTGTATAGTCTACCTTACTTAACAATAACGAATAAATTCGCGACGCTACGTACCACGGACGAGCATAAATATACAATAGCCGTATTGATTGCGAGATTATATATAAACGAAATATAACGATTCTGCCACCTCGTCGCCCCAATTTGTCGGCGAAACGTATTTGAAATATTTACGCGCTTCTTGGCGATAGGGAGAGAATGTGTTAGGGGTTAGGAGTGATTTCCGGTCTTTCGTTATCGCCATGTAGTTCATGTACGACGCGTGTTAATACCGTTTCCGGTCTGTGTGCGACAGGTACGTGCACATGAAGGACAAACCGTTTTCTTGCGAATCTTGCGGCAAAGGATTCTGTCAAATGCGCACGCTGATCAGCCATCGAAAGAACGCGCAGTGCCAATGGTATCAATACCAAAGGCACCAGGCGATGACTACCATCACCGCCACCGACACCACCACCAATACCGCCGCCGCCGCTGCCGCCGTTTACCCCGTCGTCGTTGTGGCTGCCAATACGGCGCAGAACGTGAACCTGACCGATTTCAGTATTAAAACGCTGTTGGGAATCAACGATGATTAATAAGTCCATTACGGTCAGCTATTATAGACTAATGATAGATTATCTATTCGGAATATGTATGTGTGTGTGTGTGTGGGTGAAGTTAGTAACTACGAGATAATGTGCAAAATAATTAAGTGTCTCGAATTTTTTATCTATATCGATGTTTCATTTTATTATTATTATTATTTTATGTGTAATACCGTAATTATAAATGTATTATTTTTTCGCGAATAAATGTACGTAATGTGCCTGATACTATAGTTGAAAATGTAGTTGTTCGATAAATAAAAATTCTGTTTATATAGCTTATAAAATATGTATTAACATAGGATACCCCGCCCGTAGTGACACGGCAAACAAAAAGAATGTTCAATATTGAGCATTTTTTCCATAATATTCCGCGGTTATTAAAACGTTTATGAAAATATTCGATATTATAACCCGTTGTTCCTGATATTTTCTGCCGCAACCTCACTAAATATTCATACTTGATCCGTTATCTACTACTTGAGATTCCGAAACAGTTGCTTCTGAAAAGTATATATTTAGTTTGTCACGTCATTACTAATAAACCTACATATCATATATATATATATATATATATATATATATATTCTCGTCGTTATACATCGAATAGTAAGAAGTTTCGGACGCGCGTATATATTTATTATTTACTCGTAGGCGTATGTGCGTACGCGTGTGCGTGTTTTAATAAGGTGTGAAACGACAACTAACACCACACTGTATTTAGGATATATATTATGTGTTCATATTGAACCTCTACCGAGCGGACCTTAGACCTACATAACGACCTAATGCTACAGTAGCTGTGGATAGGTCCGAGAAGGATTCGACTGTAATATAATCCACTCGTGTAATGCGAACGGTATGTGCCTTTATTGGTATCGTTGAGAATATAACAGAATGCCGTGATCAAGATATGAATTCAAATAGTGTATATGTGGTGTGTGTATACTTAAAATAGCGTTTGAGGTGACGGAAGTATAACACGTGGCGTCCTGAAAACGATTTTCTATACGTTCTCCCGGGTACTAAAACGATATAAAAGTAAAATACTTCATATTTCACGGTAAGTATACGTTCAAGTTCTTTATTTTGAATCAGTTTAAGTTGAGTTAACGGACAAAAAAAAATAACAATAAACTCGGCTAATAAATTAAACGTTAGTTTCAAGAATTGAGAAAAACCGTAATCTCGTTGAAATTGATCGAAAAATAATTATTGTAGTTACGTTAACGATTAGATAGTTGTACGAAATTACGCTATTCGTAAAGTACGTACCATATCATTTATCATGTGTTACTGAGTTGTCGCTTATTTGAATATAACAATATACGTAGTTTTCACAGCAACATAATAACAAGGAAACACACGAAAACGCTAAACACCATTAACTATACATGTATGTACATGATATGTTAAATAAAATTTAAGTAGTTCGAGTGACTTCGTAATTCCAAATAACAACTCGTTAAATTCGCCTTACATTACACTAAAAAATTACGAGAAATGATAACGTCAGACTTAACTTTTAAAAAAAGTAAACTTAATAAATAAACATGTTCAAAACGAAATTAATTTTGGGATATAAATAATAAATAAATAAATAAATATATATATATATATATATATATATATATATTCGTTTATTACAGATTTTATATTTTTATAATAGAGCAGAAATCGTAC
>JAIPRN010004919.1:0-12719 GCA_025469175.1 Geopemphigus sp. TES_GeoC_2020
TTAGTCCCGTCATGTTCCCGTACAGGACGATTGTTTACAGTTTTATCGTCATTTTTATTGTGAACCGGCAAACGACAGCGACCCGTTGTACCGAAGTAATGTCCACACGGTTTCCGGGCATTGTATTGCCGATACCGTAAAAAAATAAACCAAGGTACGTAAAATGGTTGTACCGAATACGGTTTTCGTGTAGATACGTCGATTAAAAAACCGGTAACTCTACACGTTTTAACGTTATACCGCCGACGATTCCGGGCCGAATCCGATGATTATTGTTTTCATCGCGAGCTAAATGTCGCGGTTATTATCGATCTCCTCCTCCCCCCTCTCCACAATCCTCCGCTCGATAATGTCGGTCGTATCGTCGTTTATCGGACGTTACCGAGACGTGTGTCGGAAACGTTTCGTCCCACACGCGTCGAGTGCGTTATCTACCGACGTCGAATACGTTCGAAAAAACAACCTTTACGTAGGAAAATATTTCGTTTCACAGACCGTTCCTCCCACCACTGTTTCACAATCTACAAATATACATATCGTATACGTTTCTATGTTTATACGCGCGCTCCCACGTACTCGACGACGATTAAACATTTTCACGGATCGTCCGGGCCCAGTTTCTCTCCTGTACCTAAATCACACGCACGATGCACCGTGGCGACACACGACTGCGTATATGTCTGGAGAGAATATAACGCGTGTGTATACATACGGCACGATACACGTCTGGACGACATCAATCAGTCGCCTATAATATCGAACCGGGCCCCCCCCTCCCATTATCGATCGACGACGCGTACGACGGACAAAATATGATTGATAATCGCGTTTTCGGGACGTAGAAACAACGAATAACGACGATAACGTCGGTGGTCGTCGCGCGTATTTATGTACGTGACGTACGTACACAATCATCCCGCGGACCGGCGCACAAACCACACGGCGGGCTCGAAAGCGTCTTCGATCGAAATAATACCCGCGTCGAGACAAACCCTTCGCCGGTAGATCCGTCTCGCTTTTTTTTTTTTGACAACGTTCCGCCCCGGTATCGATCGACGCGATCGACATCCTCTACACGTACGTAGATACGATCGTTACGATCGACGATGTACGTATCTATACGCATTATTCTGGATGAATATGGCCGTAGAGGTATTTTTAATTTTGACGCGTTAACGACGATGTCTACCCGACGACGTCACCGAGTGGAAATATGTCTACGATTCCGTTCGGGAAAAACAACGACGAAAACAACGAACGAAAGTCACTCGGAACGTTTCGGATAATTTAACCGGCGACGTTGCTTTTGACTGTATTCGGTACCGGCCGCCGCACGAACGTCGTTACGGTTAGGTTCCGTTTGCGGCCCACGACTTTCGAATACGGTATGCCGAACGCGAAATAATAAACCTCGGCGCGTTCGTCACGGAACCGTACCTCGAGTACACCGCGCGTTTTCAACCGTTGGACGAATGGGGGGTGGCTCGGTAATTATTATCCCGTAAACGTTATTTAAACCGGCGTCGTCGGCTACGTACACACGCCGCCGCGTATATTTATTGTGCACGACGCGCGGCTGAGGGGACGTACTTGACAAATCGGCGGCCGGTTTTTAATTAATAACGATAATCATAATAATATCGCGCCGTCGCGTTTGTCGCGGAGAGTGGGGAGACGACAACGACGCGTAGTCCACCGATTTATTTTTCACGTCCGTACGACGACGTCGCGCGGTCGCGCGGCTTTCGTCGTCATTAATATTATTGTCGCGCCGTTCTCGTCTTTATGTTCGCCCGACCACCACCCGCCGGTGTCTTAGTCATTACTATTATTATGCCCGGCGTTTTCGTACCCGTAAAGTTTTCCACGTTCCCGCGTTTTTCGCCGAATTTGTTTCTTTTGTCGGCGATTTTCGTTTATTTTCGCGTCGCGCCCGCGCATCAGAGTACCCGGCGAAATCGACGCGCTGGCGAAGAAATATAAAAAAAATTCCGTCCAACCCCACGGCCAACGTGAACCGTGTGACGGTATACACGCTGCGCTGTGTGGTTGTGGCGTGAACGCGAACAGAGATGAAAAAGCGTCTTTTGGCGCGCAACACACACACATGCATACTCATACAATGGCTACGATAGCGTATATATATATATATATATATACGTACGTGGGCGGCGGCGGCGGCAAACAACTGATGATAAAACGCCGTGTATTTGTCAACGTCAAAATCAAAAAGAAACTTTTAAAAACGAACCTTCATTCCACCCCCCCCTCATTTCCCTTTACCTCGCCACTAACCCCGAGTTACCACCGCCACCTCGTCGTCGTCGTCGTCGTTGTTCGTATTGTTCCCACACTATACACAATACGCACACTGCAAGAGACCTCGTGCCGCGAGGGGCGGAACGATCGGTGGGGAGGGATGGATGACGGAGGAGAAATGGTGAGGAGGCGGTGGCGGTGTTGCCTCGCGCTGATAGTGAACAAGAAAAATACGAAAACGAGAAAAATAGACACTGTCAAACGACGGCGGCGGCGAAACGACCCTTCACTCCGCCACAGTCGAGCGCGTTTTCTCTCTTTTCTTTTAGGCGAAATGAAGCTTGAAAAATAAGCCCCAAACACTATTTTTTCCCTCTCCTCGTGTACGTTCCGCTTATACATAAATATATATATATATATATGTATTTGTTTACGCGGACGAATATTTGTTTTCCTTCGTTTCTCCCCCCCCTCACATCTCTCCACCGTCCGTTATAATATATAATACTCCTTGCGCCCTATTCTCACGATCCTTTCTCTCCAATATGATAACACACGCGAGTATATACAATCGTAGTATTTATTATACGTATTTATTATATTTATTATAAGTATTTAAAAAGAAACATAGGCCGTCCAGTCGTACAACGAATTCGGATTTTAGACATCGTTATTATATTATTCGTTAACTAATTCGTCACGTGTTTCGAGGAAATAGGGGCGAATGAAAAGATCGCCAATTTCTATTAAGAAACGTACATAAATTGGGACGGTACGTAAAAAAAGCGTAATGTCGCGGATAAGTGGCGGCCTATTATTTGGCAAAATGACTAGTTTTTTAAAAAAACATATCGGGTTATAAATGCGGTACCGACGCTGCAATATACGAAAAACCGTATTTACGTTCAAATATTTTGGAGTGTCCGTGACGTTTTGTATGGACGTTACAGTTTCTACGGATTCGGAAACGATTATGGGTACAATTTCGTTAGTGTCGATTAATCGGAACGTACGATTTTATTCGTTTTGGTAAACGATTGGCCAAGAAGGGTAAAGACGAAATCGATATTGCGTACACGAGACCAAAAAAAGTCGCGCCGCGATTTATACGCGCGAAGGATTTTTATTATCGATAGCGGGTATACTTTTTGAGTAACTTTTTTCCTCTGTTACCTATAGAGAGGAAGCAGCTTTCACCTCCTTTTTATCGCCCTGTAAAATTTACGCGTTACGACGTAATAGATAAAAACTCGACTTAAGCCCTTCTCCAGCTATAAAATATATATAAATATACAGCGGCCGCGTACGATTTATCTTATTTTGAAAAGTCAAAATAAATTGACAGTAATTTAGGTTAAAACATTCTACGACGCGTTTTTACGATAACGTAATAATAATATGAATAAAATATCCGACAACGTATTATGCGCTACCGCCACTTATAAATCCGTAGAGGGATTACTTGATTTTGCCGTTTAAATTCGTATCTAACGCGTACGTTTTTCGATCGTTTTTCGACGAATGAAATCCACAAGTCCGTAAGGCGTATAAGTTTACGATACTAAACGTATTTATTGGCAAAATTAACGTTTACGCGCGACGTCGAAACGCTAATAAGAAAAAACTTATTATAATGTCGTCGAGCGATTATTGGTTAGCCGAAACAGGTAATTGTTTTGGTTCCATACGTGTCGACGCTCGGACGACGAAGAAAAATCGCTGTCTAAATACCGAAATTCTCCCTAAATTCCCGTCGAATTATTGGTCGTAAATTATCGGCATTCGTTTTAAACGACGATCAATTATTGGAACCTACGTGTCAAAAATAATACGAATATCGGTAATAAATTATAAATCAAAGTCCCTCGTCGCCCCGTT
Organism: Geopemphigus sp. TES_GeoC_2020; assembly: GCA_025469175.1. Taxonomy (NCBI): domain Eukaryota; kingdom Metazoa; phylum Arthropoda; class Insecta; order Hemiptera; family Aphididae; genus Geopemphigus; species Geopemphigus sp. TES_GeoC_2020. The sequence continues at coordinate 4,138 of JAIPRN010004919.1, forward strand.
TTCGTTATCGAAATATTCTATTTTTAACGCAAAAGCCGTCCGAAAACAAAGGCTCGCGTCTATTCGTAGAATTAGGCATTAATCAATGTGAAAAGTGGACAGCGTAGGAGAACGATTTATATTATATAACGGACGCGAATCAAATTAAAAAACGACTACGAACCTATTAGACGCGGACGAGTATAAAAAAAAAATACGATTAATGTAACGTACAGTTTGGTGGTTTTTATGAATGAATTTATTTCGGGAATTACGATTAATAACGCGCGCGCGTAACGTATTAATGGGCGCCAGAGGATATGCTAGCGTATATACGCCGGCAATTTATTACGATACCTCGACGGAAGAATGTAGAAGAAATACGGTTTTCACGCTACGGGACGAGTAAAAAATCGTTACGATTACGTCACGAAACGTACATTTATCGGAGGAACGACGAACGCAATTTTTTCCGTCGGCGATTCGTCGTAAACCGAACAATACGCGCGTAATTTATTATCAATTATCGTCGTATAAATTATACGAGATCGTGCCGTGGCGTGAGGACGAGCGGCGGCGGAGTCCATTATTTGAATAACGAACAATATCGGAAACCTCTTCCGGACGGTAATTTCAACACGTGTCAATTGATTATCGGCGCAGCGGTCGCCCGAATATAACTACCTATACCGGTAAATACGTATAATATATAATATTATAAACGCGGTAGGCGCCCGCCGCGGCGCGGGAAAACGATAGCTAACGTTCGGCGTCGTCTCATTGCGGCGTCATGCCGTTAACCACCATCCCCACCCCACTGCCTCTGCGGCCATCGGGTTACGGATTTTTCTTCCGTACGTACATTTCGCTTTAATCAAAACGCTTTTTTAAACTACAGGTGGCGCACGACGTTCTTCTTTTCTTCGTAAAAACGCGACCGAAACTCGCGCATTGTATATAACACGCACTAACATCCGCCGGCGCGGATAGACACGAAATCGTTATAATAGAAAAATTCAGGTAGTAAGTGGCTCCTGGGTAGTATCGTCTTCTTTTTTTCACGCCCGTTCCATTGTCCTCTATAAGGTCACGACCGAAATCCGTGCGAAGTATTAAATAAAAAACGAAATTCCACCTTCGACGTACACAGGTGTGACGTGCCTGCGCGCTGGCGGCGCGGGCGTTCTCTATTCATCGATTATGAACGGTACACACCTTACGCGCGTTAAGCGACGTAGGCGGCACACACATACACGCACGTACGTACGTAATGCGACGGTGGCGGCGACAAAAGTTAACGACAATCCGTCGAGGGGGTTTTTTTTCGAAAAACTAAAAAAAAAAAACATATTCCGCCGCTCGAATATTCGCCAAATATTCCGCCGATACGGTTTTTCTTTACACGCGGGACGACGCCGTACGTCCGTAAATCTGTACACCTACGGGCTGTAGTACTCCGTACGTACGTATATAGAGAAATAGGTATAACCGACGGACTTGTATTTCGTTTTTCGATTATCGGATAAGGGAGAGGAAAAACACGAAATCGAATAATCAACGTAGGCGATACTTGTTAGGGTAGATTAGTTCGGAATATTACGACAATAGTTCGATTGACTACAAGTTTTAGACGATCGAACGTTTTTTTATCGATACGAATTGGAATACCAGCGAATATCACCGTTACGTTTACAAAGCGCGCCGTATGACTCCTCCGTATCCCGGAAACGAGGAAATAATCGATACGAAGCGGTTATTTGGATTCGGCGTCCGTAATACCAACGCGACACGAACGACGATCGTTTCAAGCGCGCGTATTATTTACGAGACTATACACGGGAAAATACGTTTAATATAAAACAACCGTTGTATGGCGGCGATAGTGGGGCGGAGCGGTGTGTGGTGGTGGTATCACGCTGACGTTTTTCAAACGTACTCGACTCCGAGTGTTACGTAAATCGTAATTCGGAATACGATAACGTTTTTTTTTTTTTCCGGGCGCCGTACATGTCTTACACTTAGACGAGTGTACGTAATATACGAGTATATATAGACACGCTGTGAAATAACGTCTACGCGAAAACAATATATAAACGAATAGTTATTGTTGTCGTGTATTGTACCACCATGTCCTCGATGACCAGAATACGGGGTACCTCCTAACGTGTGTCGCAAGAATCGACTAAAAAAAAGAATTGGTCGCGTCAGGTCGACAGCCGGTGTCAAATAACGTCGAATGGTTCGAAACTAAATTTAGACGATTCGTCCCGTATTTGACACGCTACGAGAAGAGTTGAACCGGAGACAGCGAGTGTTGTTATGGAAATGAACGTGAAAAGGGACGAAAGGGCGAGGAAGACCGAAAAAGAAGCGGATAAATGGGGGCAAAAAACGCGGGATTAGCTGGTGTGAGTGAACGAGTGACGAGAGACCGAGTGTTTAACTAGGGTAGCCGATCCTACGTAATTGGGAACGAGGCAGAAGATTATATAGTGAATATATAACGAGATGTTTAAGTAAGTCAATGATACGCGTAAAGCGCGAATACGACGAATTGTAAATAAATACTCGATCTTATTCGAAATAATAATAGTTCAGGAGGATAAAGTGGAAAGAGAAGTCGCGGTCGTTTTTCTAAAGTAATTCTTTTTTCTTTACGCGGTACACCTATACGGAAAGATCGTATCACGAAAAACGTATTATACGTGTAAATTGTTTTTGTTTTTTGCACGGTACTTCGATCGAAAATTGTAGAAAAATTTAAAAATTCTAAAAACTAGACGAAAATTCCGACCGCTTAAAGCGAATAAAACGGACCGTTTGTCGTGACGACAACAAATCGTCAAACTCGCTGTAGTCTCCGTTAATAGCCTGGGAAAACGTCGGCGAATCTTTTGTCGGAATTCAACATTTGCGTTCGCTATCCGAAATGGTCGACGTTTCGTATCGAACTACCGGCAGTTTCGCGGCGTAGGTACTCGCGCATTTCGAAAATCGCCAAAAACAAAAAAAAACCGCTACTCGGAAAAAGCACGTCAGACGTGATTTTCGGTGTGACGACGTTTTCGCGACCGCTTGTTTCGAATAAGAAAACCGCCGATATTGATTATTCTAACCCGTGCCTGTTCAAGTCAAACGCGCACGGCATTCGACCAATAGTAACCGTCTCATTTTTCAATCAATAATGTACACCACCACGCCGTGGACGACGATGACGGGCGTATTTGTAATTTCAAAGCGATCGTTCGACACGCACTCGCGTCGTTTAGCGTACGTACGACAACGGGCGTAATGTTGTTGTTTTACGGACGCGTACAATACTTAAAATAACGATTTTTCGCTAATTGAAAATTCGGATCGCTCGGTAAGCGTTCCCGAACACCTCCCACCGGTAGTAAATCGTCCCTTATCCAGTGGTTATCCGATCGAAATAAGAGTTATACTTGACGGGCGTTATTATCTCGACGAATTCGGCGTGATCGTCGGGATATTGGTAGCGTATATTTCGAAGGCACCTTTACAGTATATACGTAATAATACGTGAGTATGTGTGTGTGTACCAAGAGGCAGACGGATGACGGATAGGATCTACGCAGCGTGTGTGTGTGTGTATATATATATAGATACAGGAACGCGAGTGCAACAGTCACCAAATGGAAAACGGGGTGTCCGTCAAATATATACACCGAGGGACGTCGACGACGAAGATGGCGAGGAGATGAAAACAGGGTAATGGTGGTAGAGGAGGAGAAGGTACAGTAGCTGTTTGACAAACACGACACGACATCCCTCGCGCTCGACGTTCCACCCCCGTTCAAAACCATCAGTACACACACACCGTCAGTCCCTTTTCTATATACACGTATATATACACACCCTTACCGCCGCCCTTGTCGACGGCGGGACAATGATAAATTCCTTGCAAGATGAATGCTGCTGCTGCCGCCGCCGCTACTCCGGGATTGGCTCTCGCCCGCGCGAGCCTTCTCCTCCGCCGTCGACTGCAGCGACGAGCAACGGCACTACACACCTCGGTCCCTTCGGGGGTTTTACTCCTTTTGACAGAATCGAACTCGACATTTTTGCATTAATCATCTGACGGAGTTTCCGCGCGGGTATACAAATAATAATAATAATAATACACACGAGCGCGACCGTTGTTTGTGTACACTGTGTAGTGTGTGTACGAAAACGTATACACAGTGAACGGCGACGAGAAGAGAAAAAAATATAAGCGCTCTATTCACCCGCGGCGAAGTATTTTTACGGATGAAAAGGACGCGCGTTGCGCTACTCGCGTGTACCCACGAGATGTGTGTGTGTATGTGTGTGTGTGTTAAGAGTGCATGACGACTGCGGGGGAGTATGGGAGAACGCGACAGCTGCTGTTTCCGTTGCGCGTTCGAAAACTGCGGGAAGGAAAAATGAAATAAACGAGTTTCTACGCCCGGGCGACGGTATTTATTTGTGCGCGTTTTTTTTTTTTTGTACCTCTCTGGCGAAAAGAAATTCGAAAAAAGGTTCGTATTAATCAGCTTTGGTAGAACCGAAACGCGCGGGTATAAATATAATAATGAACGAACGAAACGGGAGGGAGGAGGCGAGAGAAACGCGAATCGGAGACGGAACGCCCGACGTCTTTCGAACGTCTGATAATCGTTTTACAACGCGTTCGTTACGTTTGTCTCTGGTCTCCGCGCGCGTGGGGAAACCCACGTGGTAAATCGTCACTACACAACGAGCTCGTAGTGTACACGCCCACGTACGAATACATAATAACTCCGTGTCCGCCATTAATAAAATTAATTTTAATTACGCGACTTGTTTTTGCGTGTGCATAGTAACGCGCGATCATTGTCGTATCGCGTACACGAATATATATATACACGCAAGTACGTTCCGTTTTCGTTATTATCGTTACTCCGATACACAACCGTCCCTGTAAATACACCACGTCAGTGGCGCGGCATACCTTCCGCACACACCGGAAACGCGCACGCGGCGACTGAACTAATCGACGGAGGGGACGTAAATTCCGTGCCACGGTAAACTCGCCGTGATTTCACGGTCTCGGTATCGGGGCGACGACGATATTATCGTTAAAGCGGCGGCGACCGGCTAGACGCGACGGCCGGAGGAGTAGTAATCAGACTCGACCTCGTTCGTCTGAAAAGCCAGTACAAACTCGCGGCGACGTGTATGGTTCGCGGATCGGAACGCGAGAACCCTGTAAACGTACGCGCGGTATCGATTTTTTACGGACGAACGAACGGTACAACGCGCGAAAATCATAATTTACGTACGCGCGTCGTGTGTGTATTATGCCGGAACGTCGGCGAATCGTTAGCAAACGATTTGGATCCCGAAAAACGTCCGTTTCACACGAAATACGTAAGCGGTAAATTATTCGGTCAATTAAAACGCGGGCGTATACGGGCGGGTGAACGCGTTCTGCGGCCGATTTACGTACGGTAAAGCGTATTTTATAGCGATCGGTCCGTCAGGCGAGTTCCTCTCCCATTTTTCCATTCGCACCGCGCTGTTTCCGTTTACCCGAACTACGAGTAGTGTTCCGTACACCAATTTCACGAAAACTAAAAATGCGTGTTTCATATTGAAAACGAGCGTGTGTGTGTGTGTGTACGTCGTAGGTCTTCGAATACGTAAACGTATTTAAGAAAAAAAATGTTCTCGTCGGCGTAACCGATCGACGAACGGAACAATAAAACGAAATATCTTTTCCCAAAAGTTTCCGTACGAAAGAGACGTATTCATTTCGAGTCCGCTACTCGCTCCGTTCAACCGGACGCGTTTTTATTGTCGTCGGTGCTTACCGATAAATAATTCATGACGACCGGGCTACCGGACGAGATTTGACGGACGATAATGGACGACAGTATACTCGCCCGAGTGTGTGTGTACGCGCGTGTACATATAGACGAGGAGCGTAGACGTCAGAAACGAACGGTATATATTAATATATATATATACGCGAGATGCCGAGTGCGTGCGTACGTGTACAGAAAAATATTCGGACAAGGACTTTCGGATTCCCGCGGCGGAGATTGGTCCTCCGAATAAAAAAAAAAAAAAAACGACGCGACCCGAGTAATTAATCTCCGAGCGTACTGCGTCGTCTAATATTGAAACGAACTTACGACGGAACGGCCGGAAATGTTAAACCGGCCGTCCTATTCGTTCGAAAACCCGACGAAACACGCCGGGCGATTGTGCGCACGAATATTACCCCGATCGTTATCATACGGTATCGTTACACGCGCCACCGACTGCACGATATCCGCGACGTGAACCGCGTAATCGAAAACGTACGGGCGTTAATGGGGTTGGCTTACGAACGCCACGGTGGCGGCGTACGCGACAATTCGCGTGAATTCGTTTAAGCGAAACGACGGTCGCTTCGGCCGAAGGAAAACGCCGGAAATCGAAAGAACACCGTGCACGTGTTCGGTACGCCGGGGATGATCACCAGGTCGCGGGCCTAGAGACGCGTCACGCGAAAACGTAGGTGTTTCCCGACGGTAATTTTTTCTATTCCCTTCTCGACCGTGCGCGTTGTTTACGTTCGCCCGTCCGCAAACCGCGTACGGTTTCTCAAAAACCGCGTCGATAGACGTCCGTAATTATGCCGCGTCCGTAGTACACTTCGACCCGTCCTTAATTGCCGATATAATTATCGTCGGTTATTCAAAAACGGCGATTACACGACGCGTTAATTAGAAGAAAAATACGCGGTACGTACGCCCGCCACGCTGTCGAAGAAAACCGTTCAATTTTGCTTAACACGGTCGCGCGGTAATTAACAGTACACGCCGAGCCTACAAATTATCGTCGTAATTCCCTATCGTTCCGTTAACGTTTCATTTACAATCGCCACATACACTACGTATTCTTCCGAAAACGAAATGTCCGTATTTTAATTAACGCTTCGTAATTATCGTCGTGTAATATAAATAAACCGCGTACGGTCGAAATTCATTACCGTAATTACGAACGTACGTAAACACCGTACACCTTAACGGGCGTGTATGTTGATTCGTAATTACCATATAAAACTACGTATTGTTCGCTATTAATTATACCCGTCGTCGTAGATACGTTCGAAAAGATCGCGTCGTACGTTCCGCGGTTGCGATTGTTCCCCCGAACCGTAACCGCGGTCTACGGGATACTAGTTACCGGGAATAGGTTCGACGTATTCCAACGTAAATCTAATCGACGTACGTACAAATAACGGTCGGCGGCGGGGTCGTTCGATCGGTGATCATTCGTGTTGGCAACGATTCGTTTAACGAACAACGCCGGCTGACGAACGTCGCGGGGTTTTTCAAAAGGCGTATTTCGAATCGAGTCATTATCGTACACGAATTCGTAACGTCTGTTCGCGTTTGAAAAAGTCCACCCCTCCCGTTTCCCGGTTTTTGGTCTCCGGCGCGCCGCCGTCAACACTACGAAACGAATAAACACCAAAATTGAAACTACTCGTATATATACACACGTACGAGGAATATAATCATTTTTGGCCGCGAGTACGCGGAATTCTCGTCGTTTATAAATCACGGAATATATACGTCGGATAGTTAGCGAACCATGTAAAAACTATACGGCGTACACAATATGAAATCGTCGAAGGCACTGCCGACGGCAGTATCTATATAAAAGTCGTAAATTTCGTCGTTATCACGTGGTGTACACACACACACACACACACACACACACACATACATATCGCGAACGGCGAGACCGAAAATTAAAATCCGAAAATATCGAAGCCCGAAATATCGAACTACTTCGTCCCGTACGCAACGATAATATCGTCTCGAAATATCGCCCACGACCGACTATGGGATTCCAGTGAAACGTGTACGACGAAACCGCCGTTTTTATACGGTTTTTCAATTTTCGGTGTAAGTAGTACGTAGCTCGGGAACATTTCGTTCGAAAATTTCGGCGCTAACAACGGTTCAATTAATTTTCGCGGACCACGTTCGCCGAGTGATTTACGATCGGGGACACACAATTCGGTTCCCAATCACGCGGCGGACCAAGTCGCCCGAACGTCGGCCAAATAATTACGAACGTCTCTCCACTCGGGCTTAACGCGTCTTTCGTTCCGGCGAAACGTGCGCCGGCCTGGTGTACTTACGAGGTACGCGAGAAGCGCCGGAAACAAAATTCCAGCGACGTAACTCGAACCGAGAACGTTCCGAGCAGAAAAGTTCGAAACTAACGAAAGTTGGTGTGGAAAAGAGGGCGCGGGGGTTTTTCCGATCCCATAGCCCTTCCGCGACCAATAAATTGACGAAAACGCTTACCGTACGTTTTCTTTTTCGCCGCGAAACCCGACGACGGCCGTTTTCGGCCCCGCCGCCAGAGGCCGACACTTGCTTGCACACCGGTACATCAGTTCGCTGCCTACCCGTACACACACACACACACACACATGCCCGATACTTCGGTGCTGAGGGGCAGGTGAGCCGCGATCGTATCGGCCGCCGCTCGTGCGCGTGGTATGTAGGGGTGGCGGTGGGGTAGGCTGATCGGTGCCGGGGTGGGGGTCGTCGTATGAAGGCGGCGCTAATATA
>JAIPRN010004920.1:0-12719 GCA_025469175.1 Geopemphigus sp. TES_GeoC_2020
CCCTCGCCTTTCTACATTATTCGAACATTATATAAAGTTTAGAGTTATAACAATATTATTAGACAGGTGTATAATAATATAATATTATTATACGTGCGCTCGCGTCTGTCTGCGCGTGCATGTGTGTGTGTGTGTGTGTGTGTGTGTATGCTTGGTATATACCTGTGCTCGTGTACGTCTCTCTAAATAATTATTCCCGTCGCGCGTGACATGGGAATGCTGAGTATACACAACGTATATCGTCTAAAATATGTACGTTTTATTTCCAAACATATAAAAACGCTTATCGGCTTCAAAATGACGGCTATTATTTTCACAATTCTCACTGTCTACAACCGTCGTATTTATATGCGCCGCGCTTGTTTTTTTACCGCATCAAAACTGGATAATCTTTCATTCGTTTTAAATGGGTTTTCTCTGTTCAAATTCTATTTAATCGTTGATAGGACGGCATTCCAACATGGCGTATTATTATCTTAAAACCGTGCGAGTGTATACAAACACACGTACTCTCCTACCAATTACCTACAGCGACTTACAAAGACGTCCTGTGTCCCCGTACACACCCTCGTGATTTATTATTGTACGGCAGTTTTTCCATATTTTCCCGTCCATATTATTTCGTTGTTAACGGTCGTTTCGAACGTATGGCGAGATATTAAATACAAAAAAGGAACCCTGTAGGGATACACACATATATTTATCATCGTGCGTGGGTTGTAAGTTTACAATATAGGCGTACTACGACTACACACGTAGCGTATATAAAAATATATTTAAGTAACGAATAGCTCGCACCCCGCGGTGGAATTAATCGAATAATGCGAATTTCAAATAGCTTTTGACAGAAAAATTAATCGGATGCACTCAGAGGCCCCAGTCCTCCCCTCAGACACGAACAATAAATTATAATTGTCTATCACTATCACGTGACGATATAATATACGCTAGAAGTTACAAATCTTATAAAAATATAATACGTTTTACCGTTTGTACATTTTATTAAAAACGACATCGTTGTACGTATACGTCGATATAAATCTAAATTGATTTTCGGTGCGCGCTTATTTTCGACTTCAACGTTACGTTCATAATATCGCTAATTATTTCCGCGAAACAAATTTCCGTGTTCATTTGAGCTTTCGATTGTTCGGAAAAAGTGTAATTTTTTCCTACAGATAATCCGTGAGCAAGACGACTAGCGTTTACACGAGATAACCTCTTTTCGGATAATTTTATTTCACCGAAATACGTTTTGAACGCAATTTAGTTCACGAACGTGAAATACAAAATATCCACTACGGTCGACTAAATCGAGCGGTTTTGGCGTAACAAATCCACTTACGAGGTAAACGTACACGCTGAAATTTTAGTTATATCGTCGTGTAGAAAATTAACGAGTTTTTGTTAACGATAATTTCCTTTTTTTAAATAATAATTTTATGCGGTTATTCCACTTATTTGTAAAAAATGCTCCATCGCTCGACAAATTCTATTAAGGTCAGCCAAAAAAGTCGTTTCTGATAAATCTGAGTTTATTAAACGTTCGCATTATTTGTGCTTTATATTTCGAAATTGTTTGGAATATCAATAATTCGAATCAGACTACGTCGTTTAAAAACAAATTTGTTTGAAACGAATACGTTTTTATTAAAAATGTTCGGCTAATTTCGTTGGACGCCGGCGCATTTTTCACGAACAAACATGCGGAAATGGGATCATTTAGAATAAACGAAACCAATCCCATACCGAAATGATTTATAATTAATCGATTTTTAATTTAATTTAATTCACGTGCGGACGCGTGTGTGCGCACGTTAATGCTTAGCGTATAGATGCGTGCGTGCGTCTCTCTCTTTTTATAGTTTTACGAATACTTCCATTAAACTATCGTAGAAAACAAAAATTAGTCCGAACTTATCGCGTGTCGGTCGTTTGCGCGAACTCGAATTCCACAACCGCGACGACGCTCGAAGCTGAAATATTTTCACGAATACCTCTGGTACGAGAAATAAACTCGGAAAATTGTTTACGTTCTCGTCGCGTCATGTTCGATGTACCGTTTTTATTCTGACACGTTCGCTCGAACGTTGTACACGTTTTGCCGATTAATGATGTAAATAATTTGAACGAATTCGCTAACAAAGTGCGCGACCTGAACGACGGTTATCAAGTCAGCGGAACTGTATAAATAAATACATCGTAAAGTCGGATAAATACGACGCGGTACGGTTTGGCTACGACGATTCGAGGCCGTTTGTTTCGGTATTACCGTAACGTTACGACGCGAGGCGGTTTGTTTTTTTTGAATAAAGGCGGCGTGTGTCCCGGTCGTTTTATTTGTAAATTCGCTCGTTCGGTATTACGAAAAAAAAAAACAAAACCGATCGCCCCGTTAATTGTACGGTGACCTGCCCCGTCCAAACGTGGACATTACCTCGAAGATTACCCCTCCCCCAATCCGCCGGACCGGTAGGCGCGTACCGGGTGAAATGTCTCTAACAGGAACGCGATATAGGCAATAGACGACTTTCTCCAGCCGTCGTACGGCGGTTACACGAAAACAACTGTTACGTTGTACAGCGACAACGAACCAAGGTCAATTCGTCATTTCCCTCGCCTTTATCCGATTTATTTGTGGTCGGCCACGTTAAACCTCCATTGGGCCCGATGAGTACGACGAGCCAAGGTGATCGAGACAATTTCGTGTTTCGTCGATTTTTTACGAAAAAACGTTCGTACGATTCGGGGAGAAGTTCGTAATTGTCGGAATTTCAAAAATTTAACGCGCCGATACGTACGATATTCGGTAACCGTTCCTAGGACGTAGTTGGCGCCGGTACATTGGAATGTTCGTCCGCGAACGTAGTAAAGAAATACCGTAAGAATTTGTACACAAAGGCGTACCACATATATCGCGCGGCGAACGGACCACCCGGAATTTTCTCGGCTACCTGGTCGGCTAAAATACGCGCGTCCGGGGTACGGGCGAATACGTCGGTCTCGACGGACGTGGCGGTGGTTCGACATTGTCGGCGTCGTTGTGGGACACCTGTCGCGAACGACCCGAATACGAGGAATCCTGTTCCCGGATATTGATCGTGTAATTTTACGACGATTGGTCACAAAAAACTGCTAGGAATTCGAGTAACCGTCATTATTCCGGCGATATGTGGAGCGGAGTGGAACGTTTTTTTTTTTTTTTACCGAAGTCCCGCGACTAATGAAATACGACCAACGACTACAATGACAGCACGTGTGCGAATCTCGCGAATATTTGTGGAATAATAACGAGTATTTTAAGCATAAACTTATTACGCGTTTATTTATCGTATGGATTGTTTATTCGGTATAAAAATAAAAACAAAACGAGTAATCGATTACTGGTAACATGATTAAAGAAAAATGAATTCAAACGGCTTAATCGCGATTCGTTTGGTATTTTTTTTTAAAGCTCCTAGCCTGGCTAGTCAAATATCACTTAGTCAACAACTAACGCGCGTACACAATAATTTTTATTGATTTACAATAAACGATGGCGCCCTCCTACTGTCCGAACAACTGTTCACAGGCTATCTCCGGACAATAAGTTTATAGCAAATGTATAAAAAAAAAAAAAACGCGAATCGAGCGCTTAAAATTTAAAAAAAGCTCGTTCGAAATCAGAACAAACTTAATTAAATCTCGAGCGCGCCGTTCGTGAATCGAATAAATATATAAACAGACATCCCGAAAAGAGTATAAAAAACAAGAGACTTGGAATTTTTTAAATCTAATCCGGAGAGTGAACCTTTCCTGAAAACCTTTTTAACGCTTAAAATGGATTATTTAAAGCAAACTATGAAAAAGACGCGAGTGAAGTAACTGCTAGTATATGTATATTACCCAAACCGTTGTTGTTACGTTCAGACACGAATCTATAATTTGTTTTTCGAGGGAGGGGCTCCGATAAACGCTACGTATTTCAATTTTCATTTACCATCAGTATCCTGTATAGGCAAGTATTTCCGCCGTCGTCTATAGACCTCCCCCCCGCCACATATGAACCCTGTCCTTGGGGAGCTCCACTATTGTCACGTGCCCTAATGGTTTCGTTGTCGTCCGGATTTATTGTGTACTTCGACGACGGTCACCGAGTCGGTGTAAAAGCGATTGAACGGTCGAACAATGGCGGGAGTTCGGTAAACGTATCGACGACGGACGGAAATGTCGTCGTCGTGTAGTGGCGCGTTCGCGGAACCCGACGTTATTTTTTCGGTGTTTCGTACGCGACTAGTATGTGTGTGTGTATTTTGTCGACGTCGGTACCAAAGACGGCGACAGCGACACAACCCTCCGCACACGCACACATATATTGATATATATACGCACGAGGCGAGTTACATTAAACGCACGCCTATATAATAACGCGTCTTTGTGTATTCAAAAAAAACAGCGATCGGTTATTTATGTTGGCTCGGTGACGACGTTTATCGGTAAAACTAGTTTTCGGTATAAAAAAACAATATATGTGAAATAACGTCGAATACCGAGAACCGTTAAGACTACCGATATATGTATACGTATCGTTAAGCAATTTTATTTCGAAATATAATGTATCGTGACCTTTTATAGATATCAAAACACAGGTCAAAATGTCTATTCCTAACTAACCGCCATTAAACGAAGTAATTATTTTGTAAAATGGTACAAAAGTCCGTACGTAAACCCGCTGTAGGATTTCGCTGGTTCGTTTTTCATACAAACAAAATGTTATATAAGATAACGCGATAATCGTTTTACCTCATTTTCTCCACGAACGAACGCCAATGTATTACTAAATAATTATCGACGACGGCGAAGCCACAAATTACCAACTGTAATCGGCAAATTGCGTAGGGCACGCCTTTTCGTTAAAAATAGTAAACGTCCGGAAAATCGTATTTGACAAATAAACGTAAACGGGCCGTTCGTTAAAGTGGCCGTCTTCGCGGGATCGAAGAATTTAATTTGTATCCTTTTTTATTTTTTAGTCAAAGCACGATGTAAACGGTGGTCTGTGCCGAGGGATTCTCTTCACTGTTCCATACGTGTTAGTCATACGTTGACCTTTCCACCTATTTACTGATATAATTTTTTAAGGGGAGGCGAGGCCCACGACGGGGGATAGCCTTGTCGTTCGCCGACGTGTGGACGATTTGGTTTTATTATAATTTTTTATCGATTTACAATAAACGATAATGCGCTCTTACTGTCCGAAGTACTGCCCACAGGCCATCTTTGGACAGTGAGTCTATATAGTCAATGTACAAGAAAAAAAAACAATAAACCGTACGTCTAAAATGTTAAATAAGCTCACTCGAAATGAGAACGAACTTAATTAAATGTCAAGTGTTTCGTTCGTGAATCGAATAAATAAATATATATGTAATTAATATCCCAAAAAGAATATCAAAAATATTCCAAGGGACTTGGAATTTTTTAAATCTGACCCGGAGGGTGAACTTTTAAACGTTGCTTAAAACCTTTTTGTGTGGTACTTGAAATGGATTAGTTTTAGCAAACTATTAAAAAGACACGAAGTTACCTGTTAGTATTTATATATATTACCTATTGTGTTTTTTCATTCAGACACGAATCTAGAATTTATTTTTCGGGTGAAATGGCTGGAATAAACACGACGTATTTAAATTTCTATTCGCGTTACGAAATATCAGTATCGTGTATGGGCAAGTATTCGAAAATTTCCGCCCCCAAGGTCGTCTATAGACCTCACCCTCTCCATGGGGAATTCCACTACCATTGCCCTAGTGGTTTCGTCGACGGTCATCGTTTCGGTATAGAAGCGACCAGTTTTAGCGGTCGTTGGAAAAATCGCGGGATTTCTGCCGAACGTGACGACGACGGACGGTTGTGTCGTCGTTGTGTCGGTCGTGGGGGACCCGACGTTATTTTTTTTTCGGTGTTTCGTACGCGTTTAGTAATGTGTGTGTGTCGGTGTCAAGTAGATAAGCGCACCAGAGACGGCGGCACAACCCTCCGCGCCACTCCGCGCCGCACGTACGCGCTCGTCTTGTTATACGCGTGTCAGGCGGCTGCTAACAAGCGAGAATGTGCTACGACATTCTTTGACCCTTGAACATTCCTCAAGGCCCGGGACTGGGTGGGGTAAGTGGTAGGGGCATACACGTTTTCGATAACGAAACAAGTTATGGTTGAACGGCGGCCAGTAAAACACGCATTACCTCGCCGCCGGTTCCAGGAAAAAAATAAACCGACCGACGATTATTGTACGTTGGCGTCGTTTTCATTAAAGAGGCGAGACGATATTTATCGGCCTATCGAACGCCAGCCGACGTCGCCCGTAAATTAAATCTTTTTTTTTTTTCGAATACGTCTCGGCGGGACGGCCGTCCGTTTCTTGGCTCGCTATCTCCTTTTATATTATTCCGACGTCTCGACGCGACATAATGGTAGTACGACGATTATTACTTTAACGGACGTAGACATTTCGCGTCTATGCCGACGGTCACGCATCGCCCACCCCGATCGTTACGACGTAGGTTTGAAAACCGTGGGAAAATTCGAATACACAAGGGACGGACGTTGCCACCCTTACGGCCGGCGTTTATTCGTTTCGTCCACGAAATACGAAAATTCGGCAACTGCTCGATATGTTTATTACCGTGACGTGTTCAAACGACGTTCCGCGTCACTACCGTCGATCCGATGTTGATTTTTAATTATTCGTAACGCGGGGTTGGTTCGTATATATGTATAAAGTACGATATTACGGAATAACGCCCGTCGGCGTTTGTTTAGGCGTACGCCGTGGCTCGAAGTTTACGCGACGAAAAGTTATTTATCAACGATCTCTATATCGTTGATACTCTCGTCGGACCAGAAAAAGATGTTTGCGTGGAGAAGGCGAAAACCGTCGAGTTGAACAAAACCGCGCGAATGTCGTCGTCCTACCGGCGATATATCGTTCCGTTTAACCGAACCGTCGTCGATTACATCGTAATGCTTTTTTACCGTCGATTATCCGGCGTACGAACGTCGTGTTCGTTTTCGATTGAACTCGTCGCGGTGTCTCGTCGAGTTTTTCGCTATTGGCGCGTATTCACCGGTGTCCGACGTGGTCTCGTACGAAAACCTAAATCGGATACAAAAAGGGTCGGCCTCTATTATTGCACGAGCGTGTTGTTCGTTCCGGTCGTCCGGTGTTTTTTTTTTTTTTAACGCGTTCGATAATTTCGAAACGGTAATTTTTTTGTCTAACGAAAACGCGTACGACGACCCGTACGCGCCCTTGAAAACTCTCCTTTCTCCCACAGCCAGCACACCGCCGGTACGACGATTTCCCTAATCGAATTCCGTCGGAAATCGTCGCGTATAATTTATTCGAAGCGTTCGTTCGCCCACAGATGTGGTGACACGGAGACAACGGGCGCGGGAGGGTGGTGATGCTACGACATCCTCTCGACGAAACGAATACTTGTCCGAATAAATCGAATACGGTATTATTACCGTGAACCGACGGTGTTGTTTTGGAAACGCGTTTTAGAATAATTTAATTGGCGGTTCCGTCCGATACGCGCGCACGATCACAGGTGGACGTACGGCCGACTAAATATGTGTACGTTATTATTGTAAACGCCGAAACGAATTACTTTGCCACTCTAGCTACGTTATTTCGATCGGTTTTAGCGCGTCGGTCGCCAACTTTACCGGTACGTCGCCGCCGAATAATTAATGTAATAATTAATTTGGCGCGCTCACATATGGCCGTCAATGACGTTGTACGCGCGTAGTCGGCGCCCGGGGGGAATTGGCGCGCCAATTTAAGCGCGTGCATTGTTCGGTCAGTACGTTTGACCGGTCCGAAGCAGTGCCTATTCCGGGCCAGTGAGGGTATAGCCGAAAACGTACGGTACGTTTGGTCGCGAGAACGAATCGAAGTGTTTCGATCAGAATCGCGCGCGGGGCGGAGGGTTCCACCGAGTCGTTAATCAGAAACTAAAATGTTACAATATTAGTATTCGCTAACGACGGTTCCGTCTATTGATCGGTACGTTGTCTATTTCGATATTTTCGTTTCACCGTTCAATAGTTACACTATATGCCGAAATGGACTGTAATACAAATACCGTATTTCCTCCGACTGATGAACCGCGAACGTCTATTATTTGAACGGTTCGTAATTATTAGCGGACGACGCGCGTTTACGTACGTTTAAATTTTTAGCTTCGTCGGGAATCGAACGGTTCGTTTTATCGCGAAACTCGGCGCGTATTATTATCGTCGACGAAATTAAATATGTTTCTGGGTTTTTTAGCCGCCCCTATAATTAAATTACCGTAATTGTTAAGCGCGTCCTTTACGCTTTCCCAAAAACGATTGTCAATGAACTAGCGAAAACGAAACAACGAAGTCGATACGGTTCAATAATATACGTTCTCCCGTTTTAAACGTAGGCGTAACGCCACTTTTTTAAGGGTACGTGAGGCGATACGAATACACTTTTTCCAATCGGGTACGGAAAGTTATTTTATCCCGAACGCGTTTACATTGTTAAGCTGCACAGTTTTTACGCGTTTTAAGTTTTTGGTTTGCTCTAATACGTTAATTTCGTTTTTGAATTAGCGTGTATTGCGGTTATCGTTTTTTTCCCACGGATAATCTACCATAAATTGACGACGGTAATTCGAGGTAATAAAATAATACGAAGAGAAAAATTACGATTGTAAGTCGAACGACTTGGAACAATAAATAGTATCGCGGCACAAATTTATAATATATTTTTGGCGTTCTTTTCGTACGAAACATCGGTACGTCGTATTCAAAAACAAAAAAACATTAAGGAGTTCTAATACGTTGTGTTTATTTCGGTTAGATACGAAAAGTAATTAGTTTCGAAACGTGATCATATTGTTGAATAGCGACTATATAATTTTTGAAAAACCGTAAATCTTCGATTTTCCCTAAAGTCATAATTTTTCGTAATTTTTCCCAACAGATAATGTACCATAAATCGACTACGGTATTTCGAGGTAAACGCTAATAATAATGAGCGAGAAAAATAATAATTTATCGATTTAGGCACGATATACTGTATAATTTTACGACGGGCGGCTTATGACGTATACGTTACGAAATGTGACGCAACCAATGAGTCGAGCGTATAAAAAATGGTTTTAAGACGTTAGACATAAAACGCGTGGATAACGAACACCAGGACGTTATTCGTTTACGTTATTTGAAAAAACGGTAACACGTAAACGTTATCGGTTAGTATAAATAAACTGTTATCGCCCGTTCGACTACGACTTTCCGTAATATTCGGGCGATATTCGGAAATACACCGCTGATATAGTTACGCGCGACGTTAACTACTATTATTTTCACGCGCGCGCGCGCAATATACGGAGTGACATTTTATTTGTCGACTAAATTATACAGGGCGGTGTGCCTTTCAACAATTGGAAATTACACGGTACGCGTGTACGTTCGGTTATTTTACGGGGAAATCGTTATTGGCAGCCAGTTAATAATCTTACTGGTAATTTTAAGCGTCTATATTCTTCGGACAGGAACTTGTACCGTAATTAGAAATTTACCGTTAACATACTCTTTATAATATAATATTTTTGTACGTTTTGCTTTTAAAACATAGGCGCGTCGTATTTTTTTTTTCTTGAAGATTTATATACGCGTAATACATATAATACGTTTGAATAGTTTTAGGTTTTCTCTGAAACGTTAATTTTGTTTTCCGTTATTATATATATATATTATATTTCGTTTTCGTTTAACAGAAAACGTATTAATTGACTATGTATGCCGAGGTATACACTAATATTTGTTTGTTTTAAGAAACGTCGGGAATATTACCATTACGTAACAACTCGTTAACGTACAATTTACAGGAAAACAGCGAATTAAAAAAAAAAAGTTAAACCAGGAAAAAAGACGAAAAACAAAAAAAAGAATAAAAAATAACGACGATATTAAACAAAAATATGAATAATTCGAACGATTTAGAACAATCAATAGTACGGGGATACAATTGTAATCCACGCGAACACAACGAGGTTAAAAAAAATCGCGCGACTGACGAAGGGTGAATACGACAGTTTTGAAATAATACGAATAAACGAAACCGAGTTGGCGTTGAGAGTACGAAAAACGTGTTTATAATAATTTTTAGAAATTAAACGCGCGGACAATAAACACCGGGATGTTGTTCGTTTATATTATCAAGTCGATTACGATATTCAGCGAGTACCACGCAAAAGTTAACGATAGTGATTAGTATAAATAAGCGGTTATCGTCCATTGGCCTATGACTCTCCATCATATTTGGGCGATCGGAAATATATGACGTTCTCCTGTTGATATCGTTACTTACCACATTATTATATATATAATCTACGGAGTACACATTTTACTTTTTAACTATATTATACAGAGCGGTGCCTTGCAACAATTTGTGTTTATACAGTACGTTCGGATATTTTACCGAAAATCTTAAAGGTAATTTTAAGGGTTTCTTTTTTCGCGCGTAAACTTACGTTTGTTCACGAGGACGTAATTAGACATTTACGTTTTATAACATACTTTTCCGTTTTTTCCATTTGAAACATCGGTATGTCGTATTTAAAAAAAAAGAAGATATATCCAGAAATACGAATACATTTTTATTGTACCAATTAACTAATGTATATAACTAGATATGAAAAGTTATTTTATTATATTCCGAAACGAGTTGGTTCGTTAAATAGCGATTATATAGATTTACAAATCCGCGAGTCTCTGATTTTTTCGAAAATCTAAATTCGGTATTCCGTAGGGATAATTTTTTTTCACGCAAACGTCATAAACGCGACCGTATTTATTTTAACGGTTTTTAATTTTTAACAGACACGTTTCCGTACGTTTAAATTTTGGACTTTACCGAGAATCGGACGGTCTATATTTTTAAGACTGTTATTTCGTCTTATCGCGAAACTCGACGCGCATTATTAGCGACGACGACGAAATTTATTAGTTTTTTTTTTTTAATTATTTTACGGCGTTCTTTAGTAGCGCTTTTATTAAATTACGTAATTGTTAAACGTGCCCTTTACGTTTTTCCAGCATACGTAACGATTGTCAAAGGACTAGCAAACGAAGCCGCGAAATCGGTTTGTATACGATTTATAATATACGTTTTTTCCATTTTAACGTAAGCGTAACGTCACTTTTTTAAAGATATATTAGGTAATACGAATATATTTTTTTTAATCAGATACGAACGGTTTTATTTATTCCAAACGTGTTTATATTATTATAGCTGTATAATTTTTACACGTTAGTAGCTTTTAGTTTTCTCTAAAATGTTAATTTCGTTTTTTAACTAATATATATATATATATATCGCAAAAATCGTTTTTGTCCTACAGCTGATATACCATAAACTGATAATGGTGATTTAAAGTAAACGGTAATAAAATAATGCGAAGAGAAAAATATCGATAGTAAATTGAAGGGCTTATAACAATATCACTGCATATATTTTCGATATATAAATATTTTTTGCGTTTTTTTATGTATGTCGTATTTTTTAAAAAAAAAAGAAACAATAAGGAAAACGAATTCGTTTTTTTAATTGCATTTAGTTAGATACGAAAAGTTATTCAATTGTATTTCGAAACGTGATTGTATCGTTGAATAGCGACTATATAGTTTTTAATAAAATCGTAAATCTTCGATTTTTCCGAAATCTTAATTTGGTTTTTCATAAAAAAGAATTTTCTAACAGATTAAGTAAGATGAATTGACTATGGTATTTCGAGGTGAGTGAGAAAAAATATAATTTATCGATTTACAGTATTACATTTTGCCGTGGTATAATTTTACGTCGCACGACTAGTGACGTTACGAAATATGGCGCAACTAACGAGAGATTTAATATAACCACAAAATGCGCTTAAAACGATACGAACGAAGGAAATTAATTATAATTACCGTTTAAAGGTCAAATTAGGTTACAAATACTTTTTGAAATAAAACACGTAAACGGTAAACAAATACCAGGATGTTATTCGTCTAAATAATTGGACCCAGTCGATAAAGCAGTACACGTTATCGGTATTAATTACTACAAATAAACGGTTATCGACCATCGGACTATAAATATTCTTCATAAACAAGCTGATATCGTTACTTACAATCATAATTATTAAATACAAACGTATATATAATCTACAGAATGAACGTTTTACTTTTTGACTATACAGAGTGGTGTTTATGAACGATTGGAATTGTTACGGTACGTTTGGTAATTTTACGGTGAAATTATTATCGAGTACTATTTACCGATAATTTTAAGCGTCTATTTTGTTCGTGAATGAACCAATACACTTGTTCGCAAGGACGTAATTGAAAATCTATTTCGAATTGGGGCCCCAAACATTTGGCGAAAAAGTCCCGTCGATTTATTTAAACAACCCGCAGATTTGGCCTTAAAAAATCGGTAAAAATCCCTCGAATTCGGGCGCTAATACAAAGAGAAAATCCGAGATTTAAAAAAATAGTAGAAACACGTTATCGACGTGTAATGATATATACATATAAACCGTGGGAAACAACAACATAAACATATTTCAATTGTAAAAGACGTAAGGATACCCACAGGTATTATAACTGTGGGAATCAATAATATATGCATATTTCAATATAATTTAACAATAGTAAAA
>JAIPRN010004921.1:0-12716 GCA_025469175.1 Geopemphigus sp. TES_GeoC_2020
AAAACAATCCAAACGGTGTAAACACCGACGTTAAAAATCGAATCGCGTTTGACGACGATGTAGCCGCGTTATTACAACCGAATTAAGAGTACGGTACGAAAAAAACACGATCGCGTAAATCTAAATTTCTTTTCTCCGCTCCAGAATTACGACGTTTCGTATTCGAGCACGTGACCGCGTCCGCGTTGTTTTTTCGCGAACAAATGTAATTTTTACTTAATTCCGTCGATACGAATACGTCCATGGTCTGTAATTATATATCAGTCGGGATAAATCCGAAGAAGTCCCGTCGATATTTTTAAAAACGGAAACGGATTTTGCTCGGTTCGCGTTCTTTCAAAACCGCGCGCGGTTTTCCGATTGTTACGCCCAAATTTAACGGAGCAGCGTGGCAGACCGTAGGCTCTAAACTCGCTGTTGATTAAATACTTTTTAAGCGTTTCGTGAACCACGTATTACTTCGAAAAAGCGTTTTATTTAAATATTAAAAAAAAAAAAACAAACGCGATATTCGCCGCAATTGTGTCGTGCGTATGTGTTTATCGGCAGTTGACGCCTATTAATTGTTATTCGATAGAAATATTTAGTAACGGAACTATTACGCGCTAAATAAATCGGTAATTAACGAATTATATAATTGATCCCTCCTCGAGCCAACAGCGGTTACGTCGTTTAAATAATACGTACTTCCACCCCGTTTTCCAGATTCTATGAGATTAGCAATATAAGCCTTTGTTATATCTGGAAAGTATAAAATCCGACGCGACTGTTTAAAATAAAAATTTAGGAACCCGAATAATACGTTACAGCGTAAACTGTTCATTTTCTTTTTCGCCTTACACTACGCGTACAATATAGGATCGGCTCCAACGTAAAATTCGATTTCCCATCACTCGTTCACTCACACTCTATTCGGCCTTCATTTCACACCCCCTCGACATTTATTTCCGTATCGATTTCTGGCGACTCATTTCGTAAAAATCCACGGAAGAATCCGAGACGGGAAAAGTCGCCTACGTTCCGGATTTCTCGAACCGTTTAACGTTATTCTACTCCGGTTGTCGACCTAACGCGACCTCGTTGTAATCGCCGTTTACTACAAAAAACACGAGGTACTGTAGGAGAGGGGAGGGTGTATTTTGGTCCCTTTATACCGTTATAGCGTAACATACACGTTTATTATTATTATTATTTATACGTTTATACGTTTATACTCGTATAAAATAAACGACTGGAAAGTATCCGTTTTCGGCGAGCTTCAAATTTTAATTATAAACCGGCGTTCGTAATGTTTTTAAAATAATACTAAATCGTTTTTAAGTCGTGGAGATAAAAGTCTAAATATTTTCTTAAGGTTGGTATCATTTGGACAATAGATATTTTCGACACAACTTTTATAATATGTCCATTTTAAACCGTTTGCTCGATTGACCCCAATTATTATAACATCAAGGCCAAATTATTCTAATTAAAAAATTATCGTTACGTAGGATTTAAACAATGAAAAAGAAACCGTGCACGGAAATTTAAACGAATAAAATTATTACGTTAAATGAAGTAATTAAATACAAATTTCTGATTATTATGTACATTTAAAATTATAATATAAAACACGTACCACTAAGTTGATTATCATTTTTCTTATCTAGCGAAATAAAAACAATAAATGTTTCAATTAATGTATGGACGTAAATTACGTTCATTATTTTGTCCATAAAACGTATTATTCGTCAATTTTTAATAGACGAAATTGTTCGTAATTTTACGTGTTTAAATAAATACGAATTTATTAAGTTGTCAAATATATCCGAAATTAAGAAATATAACATACAATTCGTTAATTCCGTTTTGCAGATACACGACGTTATTTTGAGAAATTAATTTAACGCGGTCGTTGGGACGTTTGGTGGATAGAAAATGGCGTCTAATCGTCGAAAAATTAATATACGCTTTTATAGAAAACCAACAGCCTGTATTATCTTTGAATTTTTCTCGGTCGAAAAGTAACTGAATTGCGTACAACCGTATACCATTCGAACAATCAACACCGATTTATTGGTCAAAATTAGTCCGGTACTTGAGGGGATTATCACGAATGAAGAAATTATAACCGTGTTTTCGTAATAAATACTCCGCATACCTCGGTTAACCGCTTTGGTATAGTTATCGACGGCGTTATCTAAAAAACAAAATTTATATATATATATATATAACAAAAAATTCAAAACTTACGATATTCGATTTTTTAAATATAATAAATTCTACACCCGGTAATTCGTTTACTTTTTACCCTTGGTTATATAGTGATATTTAATTTAACAAACGAATATCTTACGTCCGTATCCATCGTGGATTATCCATTCTATTAACATATTACTACTAAATATATGTTATCGTCTATAATTTAACATATATAATAACACGGAATATCTTACCTACACAACCTAATTATTGGGATAGCGAAAAAAAAATGAATACGTATTATACTTATTTCTAATATATGTGTAATTTATACATATTAGGAATCTTAATGTATGTATAGTAAAAATAACCGAATTAACGATTAAATATGAATATGAATAAACAAATTACGATAATAATTGATAAATGTCGATTATGTATTTTCTGTTTATATGTATCGTGTTGAACGTTATATAAGTGGGTCCGTTACAAAATGTGGTCCTTATAATAATAATAATATAACGGATCCTTAATTACATCCTGAGGATTTATTTTTTGTATTCTATCAAATCGTATTTACTTCGGTGTAATTTGTGTTAAACTGTATCGACGACCTCGATCAACAGTAGGGTATAATAGGAGAATACGTTTAATTAGTTTATTATATTAGCTATTCATAATTAATTCGTACATTTTGTGTACACGTATATAATGTCTATTTGAAATAAATCAACCATAAACGTTATTTGGAGTTCTTTTAAAATCTTTAACTGTTCAATATGGATTTTACTGTCAGTTTGTAAAAATGTCTACATATTTAAGAACAAACTGCGTAGGAAGTATTATAATTGTATTTTGGTCAACTAGCTGCTTATCGTCATTTTGCAATACAACCTATATTACGTATTACACACATACGCATACATTTATTTATTCATATATTATGGTTACGTATAAGAATCTTACTTAAATTTACTATAAAAAAAAAAATTCAATTTTTAATAACAAAAAAAAAGCTTTAATCAATATTGTTGCACAAATTAACAATAAATTAAGCAGAATAATATTATATTATACGATAAGTATTATGTTTAAAAACGAATGGTAATGTAATAACAAGGTGTACATCATATTACATATTACCTGCATCCGTGTAATTGAGAAAAATAAAACTGACCATTGTAATCGTAATTAAACTAAGTTTAATGGAATCCATTTTCGTACAATATTACGATAGTTTGATGATATTAACTAAAAAACGAATTATAAAAGAAAAATTGTTACACAAATTTTGTTTACGTTTTACGCTAAAATCGAAATCGTAAGCATTAATTGGACTGTACGTTATCAAACGAATAAATATTGTTTTCGTGTACTATTATGTAGAGGTATAAAAACGTCGGTATATTTTATTTGGATAACTGTCTAAATATTGTATATATGAAATTGTATAAGACGCGTAGGTTATTTCACCTAGGTATATTCAATTTTCACGTTTTATCTTTAATATTGTAGGTATAGTATGACTAAAATAAATCTAACCTAATGTTATACACGATTACTCGTTATATACGCATTATTATTATATAATATTATTATATCAATAACATGGGCGAATTTATCACAAGTAAATTAACGTCATTATTACTCCTATAATATAAAGCCCCGTGCGCGTGCATTCATGCACAGAGTCGCCCAATATTCCATATCAGGCCCGTAAACTAGATATATAAACTAGCCGATAACAAAATTAATATACTAGTTTGGTTAAGAGGATTTTTTTAATTTTTAAAATATCGCGGCATTGGTTTATCGGTCGGATAAAGTTCGGGGACTGTTTTATTAACACCTATACAATTACTCTGTTCGAGTATTTTTATAAACGAAAATTATGCGTAAAATACATTTTATTATTTCGTAACGTTGTTTTGAAAACCGCGATAATGTATTTCTCGTGTCCGCGTTATATTTACAATACACAATGCGACGAAAACAACAAACGATATTTGTGTGTACAAGTTTACGCCTGTCTATATAGTAAACAAATCGTATGCATAATAGTTCCGTGTAATAACTATCGCCGTCCCAATATAAAACAACAATTACATTATTACAAGGTTATAAACGCGTAAATATTTTTAAGGCTTAATACCCTTAATAATTAACACTCGTTAATATTTTACGAACACTTGCGGTTTACATTTGTATTTAAATTTCTTCCGCGTAATTACGTTATTCAAATTTCGCAGTTACACATAATACACTGGTCTCCCAAAAATTATAGATATAAGTAAAAATTAAAAAGCGATAAATAAATATACGTTGTAATACAACTTTCAATACAGTTGGTTTGTTTTTCGTCGTAAAGCTGTGTGTTATTCAGACGTATTTAAGCCCATCTGCGCTTCTAAATCACCCGAATTTTATTCATTATTTACCAGTTACATACATTTTACACATTATTTGATCAACTGATGAAAAGAAATGCCAAAAGAAAAACACGTATTAACTTTACGAGGTACTAATGTTCGACAACAATATTTACATCCAAATAAATAATAAAAAAAAATTACGAATTTTAATACTTACACCGATTATCTTATTATGAAATGTAAGATTCTGTAAAAAAAATTGTTTCCATTATTCGTTTTTATTATCAATTTGTATCTATAACGTAATATTTTAATTAATTTTATTATACGAAAGATTTAGAAAAATCGTACGACAGGGTGCCGAGAAAAGTTTTAAAGTGGGCGTTAATAAGAAAATAAAACGTATATTAATGTGGTAGAGGATATGTGTGAAGGTGCGTGTACCAGTGTTAAAAGTATGTGCGGAGAAATGGAAGGTTTTAGGGTAAGAGTACTTAATGCACCAGGTATCGGCTCTAAGCCCTTGGTTCTGTGTAATAAAGAATTAAGTTAGAAAAGAAATACAGGGGAAGGTACCGTAGTGTATGTTATTTGCGGATGATACAGTATTGATATAAGATGATAGGGAGAAAGTTAATCAAAGATTCGACGGTGGAGATTAACTCTGGAAGAGAAGGGATTAAGGATTAATAAAAGTAAGACAGAGTATATAGTGTATGAGTTTTGATGAGGATGTAAAACATAGGATTAGGTGTGGGTGGATCAAGTGAAGAGAAGTGTCTAGTGTTTTATGCGATAAGAGCATTCCAATGAGACTGAAAGGCAAGTTCTATAAAAGTATAGTGAAACCAACTATATTGTATGGTTCAGAGTGTTGGGCGGTGGGACAGAAAATAAAGCAGAGAATGATTATAGCCAAGATGAGAATGCTTAAATAGATAAGTGGGGTGACAAGAGAGGAGAGGATAGGAAATGAATATATAAGAGAAAGCGCGGGAGTAGCGACGATTGTGTATAAGATGAGGGAGAATAAACTTAGATGGTTTGGTCATGTTATGAAGAGAGACAATTGGGAAGCAATAAGAACGTTTATAGAATTGAGCGTGGAAGAAAGAAAGCCAAAAAAGTGGTCGAACGTGTTTGAGTGCGATGAAAACTGCTGGTGTGCGCATGAATGATGTGAGAGTTCAGGTCAAGTGGAGGTTGAGGACCAAGCTAGCTGACCCCAAATAGCTGGGAAAAAGGAGAAGAAGAAAAATTATATTATACGAAAATGGTCGCTACTCAAAATTAAACGATATTTTTTAAAATTTGACGATAAACCTGTACTTAAATATAGAGAGAAAATCTGTTAGTTACGAATGATGTGAATGTCGATTTGAATTGTATTATTAGTTTAAATTTGAAAGCAATGATATACCAATTCATCGTTTTCGAACAGAAATCGTATTTTCACTCGGAATTAACGTATATACAAAGCATTTCTTTTACATAAAAGTGTTCACAGGTTGAAAGAAAAAATACATTATCATAAAAGCAATCCATTTTATAATATATCACGTTTAATAATAAATTACTCGAAAACAATTTTGAAAAGTCGCTAATGTTCAAGGTATTAACTCAAATGACTTACTTAGACGAAAAATTTAGAATTTTATTATTACTTGAATTTTAAGATACCATAAAATTGTATTGAAAAACGATTTTCAATAACACTAGAAGGTCATTATAATTAACCAATATGATAAATTCTGTTCAAGAATTATATATGTTTAAGCTAATATGACATTTTAAACACTTAACAATTATACAAATTGTCCAGGTCAACAATTTTAAATGTATTTTTGCAATTTTTGGACTAGTTATTAATCATACTTAAGGAATATATTAGGATATCGAATAATGTATTGTCAAATATAAACAGTGACCATTAGATACAATTAACTATCGGAACATAACGCGTGTCAATATCATAGAAACACTGAAAACGAATGAGTTCAAAGACCAAATAAAAACACATCTTTGAAAAATCAATATTTTATATATAAACAGGCAATAGGTACTTACAAATTTTATATTTAACAATATATTATATTATGAAAATTAATAGTGTAACATATACACATATATAAAGCGGTGTATTTTCCAGGAGGGGTCCCGATCCTCAAACGACCAAACAAACGTTACCAATTTATATATACAACCAAATATAAATATAATATTTATATTTAGAAGCTTCTAGTACGAAAATGATTAAGAAATGAGGCTCATGAATAATGTGACTTTGCTATGTAGGTATACAGAACATTTATATTATGTTTATATATATATATATTACATTTTGTTAAAATAAAAACTATGAGAGGTTTTATGTATCATATTTGTTACAGTCTTTTTATAATCGATGCTTAATAATAACACTGAATAATTATAAGCAATAATTTTCACGTTGCTTTAAATTAATTTAGGAAGTGTCATTAGTGGATGGCTCCTTCTATCAAAAATAGCATATAACCTTATAACATATACACTTATTACATCTTACGATATAGATTGTGTATTTATTTTAAAAATAAAAAAATTAATCGATTATCTGTCTATTATTGATAAATATTTATTTATTATAACGGTAGATATTGATTACAAATGCGTGTTTTTAAATTTGAATAATATAATTATTTAGTCATAACTCGAAGGTATTAATTATACTACTATTAGTTACCACCCTATAACCTTACTCTTATTCAATATACAAACAATAAAATTAATTTAATTACATTTTTGGAAAATTAGAAATCCCCCAAAAAAAATTTGAAAATGCGTGCGTGTGTGTGTGTGTGCGTGCGTGCGTGTACATGCAATTGATTTTTATATGGCCCTCGGTTACCAACATTAATGGACTATTAATTATAATAATAATATATATAATTTATGTAAAATGTTTTCTTGTCGATAAATTTTTATGCGCAACCTGCATTTAACTATTCAATATATTTGGCCCAGTTGAAACTTCGAGTTTGACATACTTGATGTGCATCAACATATCAAAATATCGACGACCAAAATTATATCTTTTAACTTTAAACAAATTATTTTCTAAATCTTACTATACATTTGTTAAACTTCCGATAAAGTTGAGCTGTCCACTTTACGAATAAATCTAAATGGTTTAGATCCCACCATTCTCATTACAAACCAAGTGATATTATACACATTTTATTATTTCATATTATATCGGATACTATTGCTGTTACAAAATGTAACGAAAACAACACCTGTATAATATGTTTTCAGGTTTATGACTAATATGTACGTAAATAAGAATTTTTAATTAATTGTGAATAAATTAACAGCGATAGAGTTCACGATAAATTTCAATATTAAAGCCATACAATTGCCATTTCTATAAAACTAATCACGTATTTAAAATTTGTAAAAACATTTTCAAACAAATTATCGAATATATATATAATTGGTGAAAAAATGTTTTATTATTCATATGTTGAATTGCGTAATTATACGTATATATTTTCAATTAATTTGGGTTTAAATAAATAAAACTTCGAAATTTTAATATTATCCAGTTTTTTATTTATATAATTTATAAAAACTGTATAATAAACTAGCTGCTAATACTCAGGCGTTGCCGAAATGCTGGAAGTGATTTTAAAAAATCAATTAAACATTGTGCTATACATTTTGGAAAATTAAAAATATAATTAATAAAAAATTCACCCCCAGTATGAATCTTTTCTGTGTAGAGAAGTTATTTGATCGTATACAGTATGTATAGCGTTCCGGGAATTAACTCTGATTTTTAAATATATTGGTCAAAATAAACCAATTCTTTCGGAGCCTTTTTGTGAAAGTAGACTGTATATAGTTTAAAATAAATAAAACTTAGTTTTAGCGAATATTTTACTTTATTTCGATTGCTCAGTTTGACATTTATCTCCTAACAGCGATCACAGTACAATACAATGTATTATATAATACACACACACACATATATATAATGTACAATTACAATAAGAATTGTATTTAGCTCTTCGTGGGTTAGGCAAGAATTTCCTAACACGCAATACATATGCGTCTTTAGGAATTTTACCACAGCCTCCCACAAACCATCAAAGTGTGGTGATCGTGGAGGAATAAAATGCCACTTTACGCCCAACGTGGATAAAGTAGCGTATAATTTTTTCCCGATAATTCTCTGTTTGGAATAGTGTATGTAATTCCCGCAATTTCTTATTTGCGCCCGCGAAGTTGGTGGCATTGTCACTGTAAATGTTAGAGCTGATACCACGATGACTAAAAAACCGTTGAAAAGCGTTTACAAAACTTTCGGTAGACAAATCACTTATCAATTCTATATGTACAGCTCTAGTACTGAAACATACAAATAGCCTTTGGTAGTGGGAGAATTTCGTCTACAACTATTTTTTATTTTAAAAGCTCTACAAGGCTCTACGCGTTCTGCGGGCAAATCTCCCATTATGGGTTGCATTACTGTAGCTCGTAAACGAAAACATTTTATACATTTATGAAATATATGGCGGGAAATATTTCGTTCTTGTATTATCTAGTACTTTAAACTTGAATGTGCTAGCATAGCTTGCAGACCTGCATGAGATAAACGTAAATGCTCATTTAATAATATTAATTTAGCGGTAGGACTATTTGATGGAATTAATATTGGTTGTTTTTTAAATATATCTATAGCTGCCGCATTTTTTAAACGTCCACCTACGCGGATAATCCCATCAGCTTCTAGAAATGGTTGCAAATTCTGTAATTTATTACCGGGGAGTATTTTCCCACTGAAAGACAAAATAATCCTTTCATTGTACCAATATTTGGTTTGAGCCATTTTAATAATTATTTTCTCAGCTTCACGCAATTCACTCGATAAAATTGGCGCATTGGTACGAATTGGCTCTGTTTGGACATATTGACTTTTGAGACACAATTTTTTGAAACGCATACAATAGGAAATAACTCGTAACAATTTATTCCACGAGGAAAATTCCTCCAAAATAGATACTTCTACGCTTTCGACTTTAATATATAATTTATTAATAAAAAATTATTATTAATATATAATTTTTCTCTCCTCAGGAATATTCTCAGTATTTGGTGAAAAGTTTACTTTAGGCCAATTTTCCTTATCCTGTACTAACCAGGAGGGGCCATTCCGCCACAATTTATTTCTCGCTATTTCTTTAGGATCGCAACCACGAGAAATTATATCGGCCGGCTTATTTTTAGTGTCCACGTGATTCCATTCGTTAATCATTGTAAGATTCTGTATTTCACCTACCCTATGTGCTACAAATGTCTTCCAACGGGACAAAGAAGAAGTTATCCACGATAAAACTATGGATGAGTCGGACCAAAAATAACGTCGTTGAATTTTTAGAAACATTTTTGGTATAATCTTATCGGCCAATTGAACAAGCACTACCGCTGCACACAATTCTCATCGGGGTAGCGATATCACCTTTAACGGAGCCATTTTGGATTTGGCACATATCAAACGGGACGTACATAAACCATCTCTATTTGTTACCTGTGCGTATAAACAAGCCCCATAGGCAACTAAGCAATCTATAAATCTATAAATATCGATGATGCAATCGTCTTCAGTGTATAAAAACCGTTGTATACATAACTCGCGTGAATATTTTATTCGTTTAAATAATTTCGCCATTCTTCTTGTATTTCAGGAGGCACCTCTTTATCCTAATCAATTTTAAATTTCCACAATTTTCGCGTTAATATTTTTACTTTTATTACTATAGGACCTACCGAACCAAAGGGGTCGAATAACGACGAAATTTTGGACAAAATATCTCTTTTTGTTGTAGCTTGTGTTTCCGATTCTGTGGTTTGTATTTTATATTGAAATACATATTATTCAGGGCACCATAACAAGCCGAGTATTTTGGCGAGATTATTTTCCAACTCCAATAGTAATATGGAATCATCATCATTTTCTGATTTCAAGTCGATTAATATATCTAAATCATTTGTTGTCCATTTGCGTAGATAAAATCCGCTTTTCTGTAATATATATCTTAATTCGTCTCGTAATTTAATTGCGCCCTCTTTAGTATATACGCCACCTAGGTAATTGTCCATATAAAAATCACGTTTTATCACGGAGCACGCGGTTGGATAATTATTACTTTCGTCTTCAGCTACGCGATTCAGGCAAGGAGTGGCTAAATAGGAAGCTGATATTGTACCGTATGTAACTGTTTTTAACTGAAATATTTGTATAGTTTGGGATGGATCCGATCGCCATAATATCTTTTGGAATTTGCGGTGTTGGGGCGCAACCAAATTTTGAAATAAAAAATTAAAAAATATTTTCCCCATTTGTAAGTGATATTTCGGTTTGTCTATCACGAATATTCGTTTCGCTTTCATAAATGTCCTCACTTATTGCTACAGTTTTAAAATATGTATTTTCAAATTCCACTCGATAAGCCACCATTACTTTTTCATTCTCCTCACTTTGCTCGATTGCGCTTTGCACTTGCTCAAATTGTTGCCATACATCTTCAATCTTCTCGCGACCACATTTAATTTCTTTTCGACTTACGTCTCTCCATGACTCACGTTTTCGATGTAGCTTACAAATCTTGTTAATTGGGATTTAAGTTGGCCTCTTCTTACCTTGAGTGTTGTAATCTCAGCGGCTATATCTATACTATAAATCATAATCGAAATTTCCTAATGGGCGAGCTTTACGAGCGGTTTCCCTTCGAGTTTATCTTATCCTAATTTAATCTATGCCTTTCTCACGACCTCAACTATTTTTTGCATAGCTGTACGAGTAGACTCGTGGAAATCTCGTTGGACAACATCAAGAATAAGGATAATAAGGAAAAAACGCACCCTTTTACGCTCTTCGATGTCCAATTTGGTGCGTTTTCGAAGTTATGATCATTTTTTAGAGTTGCGTATGGTACTTTACTTCTTTTGAAATTCGCGCAAGCGTATTTAGTAATCGATATTACTTTTCGAGTATTAAATGACGAGTTTTGCACTATGACTGAACAACGTTTTAGATCCGGCCCGAAGGACCATGTTTCGGAGCTTTTTTGTGAAAGTGGACTGTATATAGTTTAAAATAAATAAGACATAGTTTTAGCGAGTATTTTACTTTATTTCGGCTGCTCGGTTCGACATTTACTTCGCCACTGTGGTCACAGTACAAGGTGCAAGTCGGGGGAGCCACAATTATTTCTATATTTATAGAATAATATTTGAGAGGATTATCCTGAACGAAAAAAAACATGACTATATTTTTATAAAAAATATTTCACTCGCCTCGAGTAAAATCTTTTTTTAAATTTACTATCCTATTATTTACAAATTATTTATAATCCGTAACTTTTTTATTTGTTTGTAAAGAATATTCAGTAATATATTTTTAAATTATGAAATGTACTTGTTATTCTGACGAACTTATTACAAATTAAAGTAAAATATATTCATTAAGTTCTTTTGGATCAATTTGACTTCCGGTTATCAGTGTCTATGATACAACAAATGAACACAGCTACTATATATATAATTTTAATACACAAAGTTTACCGTATAATAATAATAATTATTATACAAGGATCTATAATAATTAATTACAAAAAAAATTACGATATAAGTTTAATTTTAATGGCAGAATATCCCTATTAATATTATTCCGTATTGATTATATATATATGTCGTGACAGTGGCAAAACGCGAAACTACGGCTGACTAAATTATTATAATAATTAACGACAGTATTAATATAATAACTATCCAAACATTACTCTATTTAACCGTGAAACTAAAACTGTCCAATACTCTTGGTAAATATTTTTTTACAAAATCAACAACGGACGAAGAAAAGTTGAACATCAATTTATTTATCGATGAAATTAAAAAAAAACCCTCGACTTGAAATACGATAAGTAGTCATCATTTGAATTGTTATGGACGTCTCCACAACAAAAATGATGTAAAGAAAATAAACAACAAATAGATGAATTAACATACACTATATTTATTAAACATTCACCGCGAAACAGAATTAATTATGTCTAATACTAAATATTACGAAAGGTCTGACAAATGCTCTGACAAACACCACACACTCGATGCTCTGCAAAT
>JAIPRN010004922.1:0-12715 GCA_025469175.1 Geopemphigus sp. TES_GeoC_2020
AGACTTAATATTTCTATTGGAACTTAAATGTATTAAATGTACATTCTTTAAATGTTCAAAAGTGTTTAAAAAAATATAAACAAATTCTGAAGTTTAATATTATATATAAACGTTTTAAATACTACTTATTCAACAAATTAACATCTAAACAAAGTAGATCTGATTATTTTGTTATTTCGATATTCAGAATACATTAATTTTAATTTATATGTTTTTGATACTTTTATAGACCAATTTAATTATATTATTACCAAACTTGTTGTCTAAATCAGTGCTTCTCAAATTGAGGCTTTATTTCTAACTACACTATATATGCATAAGAGGGGGGGTTTAAATATTTGTTTTGTTATAACTTAAAATAAAGAAAAAAATAGGTAATGTGGAAAGGTAAAGGTGAGAGGATTGTAAAAGTGGGTAAAGAGGAGTTAGTGAGAAAATAAAAGATACTCAAAAATATAAAGGGAAAGCTGGGGTATTGTATTTCTTATTTTATGAGTTATTATATTGTTCAAGAATTATTTAGGAACGTGTTAATTAGTTAGAAGATATCGATAAAGTAAAATAAAATAATAAAGTGGAGAATGGTATAAAATGAATAACAAAAATAATTTATCTTAGTGACCGTACCTGATTTTTCAAGTCTGATGGCATAACAAGTTGCGCAAGACGATCGGGTAAAAAGGTTAGGTTGGTGACTTCGTTTCCTCAAATTTAATATTAAACGAGTCAAAATACAGAAACGTTTTTACAAAGGACTGCACTTGTTTCTTAGAATATTGAATTCTTGGATAGTTGTGGTTTGTATCTGAAGTGTGTGCATACTGACTAGAGGATGAAATCATCTAAGGGCCTATGATGTAATTTTTTGTGTTTTGTGAAAACATTGCCAGGTGAGATTCACCTGATAGTTCAGTTGACCAAAGCCTCTCATTTTAAAAGTTGGTGTACTTGGCCTTTATGTTATTGGTGATAATTTGGCTTTAAAATTGTATGTTTTTTGTCTGTTGCTTTTAGTATCAATATAACTATATCTTTTAAGTCGAGTATGGGATTTTGTAATACTATTTTATAACTAGGCCTGGTCATGTTTCATTGAGTGTAAATCATTGATCAATTTTATTTGAACAGTTATTTTTCGATTGACTAATTGGTATGCATTCAGTTATATCAAATTAATTATTTGATTTTTTCAAATCTAGAAATGGATAAAAATACACGTCGTATTATTTTAATTTCAAGCCTGATTTGGCTACTTTTACTGTATAAAGAATACTACTTCCTGCTTATTATGGGCCGGTTAACTTATTTTGGACAAAATTCAATTTAACCATTTAATTACTTGGACAACAGATGTAAGATGTTTCATAAATAATGCAGTTATTAGTGTAATGGACGTCTCCACAACAAAAATTATGTAAAGAAAATAGACAACAAATAGCTGAATTAACATACACTATATTTATTAAACATTCACCGCGAAACAGAATTAATTATATCTTATACCAAATATTACGGAAGGTCTGACCGATGCTTTGACAAACACCACACACTCGATGCTCTGCAAATATCACACTAACTAGATTTTCTGAGACGAGGTACTATCGAAAGTTACCAAAGATTTCTTGGTACTTCGGATTGTTTGTTATGCTCGATAGTGTATAATAATTTCTATATAATAAAATATAACTTTAATCGTTTCGTTATAAGAACGTTTACAATTATTATATAGAAACAACTATAATCATTTAAATAAAAACGTCATAAAAACATTTACAATTATATACAACTATATTATAGGCAATTATAATCATTTCTACATAATAGTGTTTATAACATTAGTTTTGATATAAATTCATTTCAAAAGAAATACATTATATATGACATGCATCGTTTCATTAAGTGTGATACACGATATTATGCATATGACCATCAACCTGCTTGACACGCAATGAAATTCAAAAACCAAAAAACAAGGCTAATAAAAATTTTACGAGAGTATTCCTTTGTGCTCTGGTTAAAGCATGCGACTTGGAAGCAAGTACCTCTGAACTTCTTGTCGGTCCTAGAATTGAACTATCCATGTCTAATAGAATATCAAGTTTTTAAAGAAAATTAATAATGCGCTTTGTGTACTTATTTCTGCTGGTGTAGAATTAATAGGAAATAATTTATATACTTGTATTAAAAATAATATTCTGAATGTTAACTTCTTGATTCATATCTTCAGGGTGGTCACTATTATCACTATTTTTTGAGGATACTTTCTGAGGTTTTTTAAAAACCAAAGTTGAAAGTGCATTTCTATTGTTGTCAGGTCGAAAAAAAAAATAAAACTTAATTCATAGTTAGTGAAAGGGGTACAGTATCTTCATTAAAGTAAGAAGAATTTTCCAAGTCGTGAAAAAATGTAGGAACTTAATAGACCTTATGGTGTGGCAAAGTAGATACTCGGAAATGTTTGGGAAATGAGTTATATTCTAAACCTAAGAAGTTCTCTGAGGTGCAAAATACGATTCATTTCATTGTGCATATTATTGTTAGCGTTTATATTTATGCCCGGGTATTTAAAGTTTTTTCAAGTTTTCTGTTGCTTTGGATACTAACTTTTTTATTTTTGTCCACTTAGATATTTTTTTACCCTCATTTTGATGTCTGTTATACATTTTAAGAGTAAATACAAATATTTTTATTAATTGTGAATTTTTATATCAGGGTCCATGTCTAATTACCAAAATTTGTTGCTGAAATATAAAAAGAATTCTGATTCGCAAATTGTTCATAATAATTCTGCTTTGGATTATTTTTTTGTTTAAGTCAAAATTAAATTTGAGTTTGTTTTTAATGTTGTTGATATCAAAGGTATTTGTGTTAAGTGTCACAAATCAATAATTTTTTTAATTTCTAAAATGTGGAGGGATAATTTTTAAAGTACGAAGGTGATTTAAAATGTTTCTGGCCTAATAAAAAAATCACATTTTTTCAAGCAAAATCAATTTTAATTTTCAATGTAATTCAATGTAATTTCTCTTCAACTCAATATATTTGGTATATTACAATGTTTATAATGAAAATTAAATTTTAATTTCATCAATAAAGTTAATTTTTCTAGTGGTAGATATATTTTATATTTGTTTCTATGTATTTATTTGATTTATTTCATAATTATATACTTAAATTGTATTCTTATATGAACTATGGTTTAACAAATATATTTTTAATATATTACAGGAAAAGGTAAATGTAATAAAATATACATAACACTTTGTTACGTATGTCTATACAAGTTTTTGCTATACAATTTCTTTTATAGAACAAACCAATGTTTATATTTACAATTTTATTGTTATCCATATAAAAGTAAAAGCCTATAATTTATTCTAATAACTAAAATTTGAAGAAAGTATATGAAATAAAATATTAATTGTAAATATGAGAATTTTTTTTTTGATAGGCTCGTATATTATTTTTTTTATAGAATAAACCAGGCATTATATTAACAAATCTATTATTCTTATAATAATAGCTTAAATTTAAGAGGTGTATAAAGTAAGATATCAATAAAGAATTGTATGTTTTCAGTCAACTAAGATGAAGATCGATTTGATACTAATGATGGAAATGAAGTTGAATTTTATGTTTTAAGCTGTGTATAGGTGGTATTTTTACTGTTTATTGAATTATATGATATGATGATATATGATTATTATAATTTGTTTTGATAGGTGTTGTTTGTTTTTATTTTTAAGATTGTTTATCGTATATAGTATCCTGGGGTTTAAAAGTTTAATATTTTTTTAAATATTAGTTTGTCTTTTGTTTTGTTTTTGCTGGTGAATGTTTTTCTTGTAGTTTTGCCATAGTTGTATGGTTTCATTTAGTATTTGAGTTGTTCTAATGGCTGGTGTTATGTTATTATATATAATGTAAGCATTGTCCAGTTTGTTTCCTATTATTTTGTGTTGTGTTTTTTATTCATGATTTAGTTTCACAGATAAGAATGTAAAATCTTTGGAATATAATCTGTTAATTATTTGCCTCCTCCCCTTTTAGTTCTTCTAGTAATTTTACCTGATTTTGGCTGATTGTATTTAATTATTCTTGTTAGCTATTATTGTGATATATGCAGTTGTCATTATTGTAAATGCACAAATAATGTAAAGCCTTTTTGGGAATAACTGTGGAATCTGAACGTTTCCTTTAAGTGGTCTATTTCTTTTATGCTTTTTATATATATATAGTAGAAACTTGATTAACCGGATTAATTGTCGACGTTAGGCATTCGGATAATCGAAAATCTGGATAATCGAATGTATGAAGAGAAGCAGGTTTTGTGCATACATTATGTTATATATTTATTAAAAACAATAAAAACATATCAACGAAAATCAATGTTTATTAAGAAATTATTAAGAGATACATTTTCTTTGATTACATACATACATGTATGTAATAAAATATTTAGGTACATATGTACGTATAATTTGTTTACAATATGTATTTGGTAATCATGAAATAAAATAATAAGTTTAATTTGGTTTAAAATATTTGGTAATTGTCATTTGACATAAGCCACTTTTTCTCTTCATTGCTGTTATATCACAAATTCGTTTCAGCTGTAGTAAACTCGCAGTATCACTGTTTTTCAAATCACTTGAGAGCTGTTTCCAGGGCGTGAAGTGTTTCATCATGAGATGGCCCTGCATCATTTTCCACGTCTAGATTTTCTTCTGTATCATCTTACATTTCTTGCTGTTCATTTCTCTGCAATATGTTTTTTACGATTTCGTCATCCGACATAATCTGAAAGCCTTGATCATTACTGTTACAAGTGACCCACTCTTTCATATCATCATCATCACAATCCTGGCATATTTGTATCTTTAACACTAGCTCATTAATATCTTCCAAAATAGAATCATCGGTATTGGTTATTGAATTTTATCGTGATGGGAAATACGGTGATTTTCAAGTAACCGGTTACACAGTTACAGTGATTTAAAAATGACCGTGATTTAAATTGCGATTTCAGTCACTCCAGTGATTGTATTTATCGTAGCTCTGAATTATGGTACAGGATTAAGTAGTGACATAAAGTAACTTTGAAGTTTTCATACTTTTTTTACAGTTTCAAATCGAAAATGGGGAGGGAACTGTTTGTTACAATACTGCCTCCCCATTGCCATCGTTTATTATGCAAACAACAAAAAACATAACATTATAACATATATATAATTAATTATATATTATGGAAAAACATCATGGTAATAATGTGGGTGTTTACATTTTTCCCTTATCATAACTACCCTTAACTAAATTTGAACTATACAATTAAAGAAAATATCTTACAACATATATACACATTTACGTTTAATATATATATACAACAAACAAACAAATAATAATAACTTAAATTTTAAAAGAAAACTAAATAAGATTTAGCTTCATGGCCGATTGTTGTTTCCTCTTGACCTTTCGCCGTCCTCATTGGTCCGTATTATTTGGTGAACCATGTGGATGAACTGTCTCTTCGCCTTCATCACCTCTGCCCTGCTCACCACCGGGTCCTCTTCCATTTCCTGGAGCTTCCTCTTTGGCGGGCCACAGAGAAGGTCCTCCACATCATCCGCCGTTGGCGGTCTCCCCAAGAACTGGCCAAGTGGCTCCGTGTGTGATGCTCAGTGCGGCCATCGGAACACCGTATGGTCCACCATGTCCAATGGGTCGCCGTAATAAAGACAGCCGGGGTCAGTGGCCCTTCCTATCCTTGCCAGATAGCTTTGGAAGCACCCATGTCCTGTAAGGGTTTGGCAAAGATGGTAGGTCACCTCCAGGCCGTCCATACGACGAACCCATCTACCCATACCCGGCAGAATGGACCTTGTCCACACGGTCGTCCCTCCATCCGTACTGTCTGACGACCGCTTCTACCTGACCTGCCAGCTTCTGAGGGTCATATCCCTCTCGGCTCTTTTCACTGCCTTCAGCGAGACTGTTCTTTTAGACTCGGAGGCTCTCCCGCGCATTCTGGCCCTCTAGAGCAAGGAGATCACCCGGGGGGGGGGTACCGTCCAAGAACAGCGCCGCATCTGTGGATACTGTTCTATATCCCCTTATGATGCTCAAAGCCGCGAGCCTTTGCGCCCAAGTAATCGTCCCGACATTGACACCGTACTTGGTGGCCTTTTCCACCCACGTAGAAGCGGCGTACAAGAGCTTGTTGGTCACTATCGACATTAGTAGTGCTCGCTTGTCCTGTCCGGGGCCACCGACGTTCGGCATCAACCTGCCGACAGCCAGAGCCGTCTTTGGAGGCCCTGGCAAGATGTTTGGAGAATGCACGGTGTGCGTTGATATAAATACCTAAGTATTTTACGCACCTCCGTATTTCCACTTGCCGGCCCACGATAAAGAAAGCCGGGGGGTCATACGCATGCATGCTTCCGAGGACCGAACCCTGCGGAACGCTGCACGTGACACCCCTGGTAACCTGGGTGCCATTGGACTCGAACATAAGGGACCTGCCTTCCATATAGGACTGCAGAATCCTAACCATAAATGGGGGCACGTCCCTTGTCCGAAGTGCGGAGTCAATGTGCGCAGAGTTTAAGGCGTTCTTCACGTCCTATATGACTAGTGCACAAAGATGCTGGTATTGGGAGTAACCCCGTCCCATCCAGCTCGCGGTTTTCAGCACCCTTGGTGAATCGGCCCCTGAGAAAGCCATATTGGTTCGGACTCAGACCACTCGTCGACGACAGATGGTCATTTATCCTCCCCGCTGTGACCCTCTCGAAGAGCTTCCCAACCGAGCCCAGCATACACAGGGGTCTGAAATTGGACGGTTCAGTCACCGGTTTACTATCACTCTTGTGAACTAGGACGAGTCTCGCCCTCTTCCATCTCCGTGAAAACACACCCTGCTCTAGGCATGTCTCGATGTCTCGCCTGATTATCTCGGGCGCTCTCGAGACAAGCTCCGCCAGCACCCCATTCGACACTCTATCTGGCCCGAGAGATTTGCCTTCGGGGAGGCGCCTTGACGCCCTCCTGAGCTCGTCCAATGTTAGCGCCGACCGTTCGTCCTCGGTTGGCGATTCTCCCAGTGGAACCACCTGCCAATCCGGGGTCACCCTCGCTGGAAAGAGGCCATCGACGATCTCCGCTTCCCTGCCCATAATAGCAGGCCCAGGGAGGAGGCGATTTAACCGCTTGGTTACCAATTTGTACGGTAACCCCCAAGGATCGTGTTCAACAGCTAGGCAGAGCTCTCGCCAGCATTTCTCCAGCGACGACCGGATGGCGCCTCTCAGCGCCCTTCGGGCCGCCCGGTATTGCTCGCGCTCCACCTTTCTAACAACCACCCCGGATCTTCTCGCCACTCTTTGGAGACGCCTTCTCGCCGATATGCACGACTTTCTCAGGTCTGCAATCTCCGGATTTCACCAATAGGCCGATCATCACCTTGGACCGCTGCCACAAACGATTGGCATGCAAGCATTGCACAGCCCGGTTAGCAGCCGGTCCAATTGCTCCGCGGTCTCATCGGCGGTTGGTCCGTGGGGAACCCACGCCACCTAGTACCTCTAGTCCACAATCAATGACTATTCTGTTAATGGTTGCTGCTAAGTTAGGACTAATGTGATGTCCTTTTAAAACAGAGCACTCAAGAAAAATCGACTTAATATTAAAATCATAGTCTATATAATGTCCAGTTAGTGCAAGGAAATTATCACCATTCACAGAGGTCCAACAATCGGTAGTTAAGCAAATTGTTTTAATTTCGGTACTGACCTTTTGCCGACAATTGGTTAAACATTCTTTGTATCGGGTATGTATTAAGGCGTGAGAAATTTTTTTTTTATTAGGAAGTTCAAATGTGGGATTTAGGGCATAGACAAAGTCTCTAAAACCTTTGTTTTCCACGATTCGAAAACTTTAAAAGTCAGTAATAAATAACATGAGGAATTTTTCATTAATTTTATTTATAGCTGTTTTTCCAATTTTCCTGTGCAAATAAGTGATAAGTTTTTGTTGAGTTACTAAAGGCCTTGATGATGTTGAAGATATTACTGTATTGCTGGTGCTAGGTGTTCCTTCATTTGATGAAGAAGTGACTAGGTCTGTAATGGGGTTGGGTAGAGTATGAACTGAACCTCGACTCAGATTATTTCTATTATGTTTTAACGGGTCCATAGATACAATGGGGTGGTTGTATATCATGTTTTTTTAAAATAGAATTAGTAATTTTATACGAAAATTTCCGTTTGTTGTTACAAGTTGCATGATAATCATCCGTGTCGGTTAGTGTAAAAAATTCTATAATTCACTGATTTTTTGTTTTTTTTTTGATATTTTATCTGTGCAATATCTGGTAAATGTTTATACATATTATGTATGTACATAGTTGAATTAATCTTGAACAGTTTTAGTAAGTTGTTTTAAAATTTTATTACGCCCTAGGTAGCTATTTATATAGTTAAGGTATGTAGAATAGAAAAAAACAAAAACAAACTTTAATATAAAGTTATAATAAATTGTTTAATAAATAACTGAACTTTATATATTAATTAAAAAATATATATGAATTTAATTTACCAACGTAATTGAAAAGAAAACACTTTAATAATAGCTGACCATCGTAAAATTATCGCCATGCGCATCCAGTGAGTGAATTCACTGGTTGAATCGAATATTAGTTATCGGTAGCACCAGTGATTTTTAGTTCACCGGTTCCAAATCACGGTTATCGATATATCGTCCAACACTAAAATTTTCATTCTCTCGATTAGGTACT
This sequence comes from Geopemphigus sp. TES_GeoC_2020, assembly GCA_025469175.1. Taxonomy (NCBI): domain Eukaryota; kingdom Metazoa; phylum Arthropoda; class Insecta; order Hemiptera; family Aphididae; genus Geopemphigus; species Geopemphigus sp. TES_GeoC_2020. Next base: position 8,795 of record JAIPRN010004922.1, read on the forward strand.
CTGTTCCAAGTTTTGTTCAAAGTCTTTCAATCAAATCTCACGCATCTACAACCATGTAACAACACTCTTTTAAATTAATTTCCTTAAAAAATGATAAAACGACTTCTACATTATCTTCATCAACAGATAACATTCTACGTAAAAGTTGTTTTCTATAAAGTTTCAGTGTTTCAATAACACTTTGATCCATTGGTTGTAGCAAGAATGTCACATTAGAAGGCAAAAATTTTACTTTGAACTTTCCATTTTCATTCTCTAACAGTTCAGCCGAAGGTTGTGTTGGTGCATTATACAGTAAAAGTAGTACATTTCCTTGTTTACTAATTTCGTTTTGTCTTTTTTTTACTTCAGGGATAAAAGTGTTGCCCTACCAGTCAATGAATATTTCTGAGTTTATCCATGCGCTTTTTTGATTTTTATAAATTAAGGGCACCCTGATATTTTTAAAACAACTGGTTTTTTTTTGATTTTCCAATGAGAAGTAAAGGTATTTTATGGGTCCCGGTAGCGTTAGCTCAAACTAATATTGTTACTCGCTCTTTGCTAGTTTTATATTTTGGAGCTAAATTCTCTCGCCTAGAAGCTAAAGATTTTGAAAGTAATGACTTCCAGTTTAATCCGGTTTCATTAATATTATAAACAAAATCAAGTCATAGTTATTTTCATTCAAATTCTCCTTAAGATCATCTTTAAAAGAGCTTGCTGCATCTACATTAGCTGACATTTTTTGATCTTGTATTTCCAATTCACGAATTCTGTGACGTGATTTAAATCTGTACAACCATCTGGTACTTGCCACAAACGATTCATCGCCACCTAATTTGTTATTGAACTGTAATGCTTTTTCATAGAGCAAAGGACCAGATATTGGTTGCCCAGTTGATGTAAAAACCAATAATAAAAAGCGCCTTCTAAAAGTTTATTTTTCGGTTTCTTCATCATTTTCCGATGTTTACTCCCGTCTTCACTATCTACGAGGTGTGACAATTAAGTAATGATACTTATTTCATAAAAACCGTATATTTAAAAATTATTCTATAACTCTGCCATCCCCTTCAAAGTAGTCCCATTGGGCAGCTATACAACGATTCCAGCGTGTTTTCCACACTTCGTAACATTTCTGGAACGCTTTGACTGGGATGTCCGTAATCGACTCAAAATGGGTTCCTTTGACCACCAATTTTGTTCTAGGGAACAAAAGAAGTCAGAGTGACATATCGGGCGAATAAGGCGGCTGTTACAACATGGCGATCCCTTTAGAGGCCAAATACTAGGACACGCTGAGGGCGGTGTGGCACAGCGCGTTGTCGTGATGAAGAATCCAGTTACGAGTGATGTCTGGGTGCACCCTGTTGACTCGTTTTCGCAATCTTTCGAGTACTTAGATAGTAGATTTGATTTACGGTTTGCCCCGATGGGGAACCTGTTTCGCCCAATCTGGCGTAAAATTTTATCATGACGCGTTACTCTAGATTTCGTTTTTCCATTTTCATGACGAGCACCACCAACATACGTCTATTCAACACGACACAGCAGGCGAACTAAACAAGTTTGAGCGATTGTAAATATATCAATGGAGCGGGGAAGGTATATATACTTCTAATGTATTTGAAAGGACATCCGACGTGTACACAGCAACACTGAACACACTAATGCAAAGAAAACCATGTGTAAGGTATACAAATATACACAAACACCCTCTTTAACCTTCTGATCCCCTATATACACGTTTTAAATAACGTTTTCAAAAACATTTAAATGTGGAATGTGGTCCATAGGGATGCTTAAAATTTGAAAATGAACAATAGCGTCAATAGTTACGTGCCGCGCCGCCGCTGTCCCAGACCGCAACAGCTAGTCACAATAGAATGAGAGAAAACCAATGTCTACAGGGTGGGGTGAGGTTCGGGGTATAGCGGCGGTTAGTCACCAGTTTTCGTATATACTATAAGATTTCAACTTATCTGCATGGTCCACTCCCATATATTTGTTGTAGTCTTGTTGGAATTGGTGACGATATATACAATTTAGAGCCATTCTTTATAGTCTTCTCAACAGTTGTTTCTTCGTTACCATACAATTTTGATGTTTTCCATTTAAAGATTCCAATGTTAAATGTTGAAAATCGGTGATAAAATTTTCATCGAGATAATTCAAAATTTTTTAAAATTTTGGAGCATCCCTTTGAAGTTTAATCTGATTGTAACACAAATTAGTGTTTGTTTCGATTTCAATTTCTCTAGGAGTGGAATATTTGTGAAATAGTTATCAAAAGATATTCTAGATTCGTTCCAAAATGGTTTTGTCAGATGCAGTAATATTCTTTTCCCCAAATTAAGTTCTCTCCTATTTCTATTGCAATGTTTCATTTTTTCCCTTAATATACAGAGAATGTACCCAACCTGATCTACAACACTTCACAATTTTTAATTCCTCTTAATGAGTTTCATTGAGTTGTGTTGCTTCAACGTACTACGACCTTTAATTTAATCATAGACTCGTCAACACTAAGTTCACGGGTTTCAGAATAGGTCTCCAAAAATATTTGATTCGAGCTACTATCATAGAACATAATTTAAATAATTTGTCTTTATTATTTTATAGAATATTATCATTATTATCAATATGAATATTGGATAATATTTTTGCAAACCGATCTCTTGTCATAATTTTGGAAATAGCTAGTATATTTAGATCTTTGGCATCATTCTAATAAAGTTTATATGAAGGTATACGTTTACTATATCCTATACAAAAATTAATTCTAAAAAGAGTGATACGTTTTATTGTAGATCTTCTTGAGCTTATGATGGTCCATTTAGGACCATCGTCGCTTCTTATATCCTCTTCCACTTTTCTTTATCCAACGCCGCTTCCATTCCAGCGACCTACTGATTTTTTTAGATCTTTTCTATCTCTATCCTACCATCTCTGCAGAGGTCTACCTCTTGGTCTTTTCCCCGTTAGCATGTTTTCCGTGACTTAATGAGTGATTCCTTTGCTCGCCAAACGTGTCCTACCCATTCTAATCTCTTTCTGATTAAGAAATGCAGTATGTTCGGTTTATCGTTCAGTTGTCATATATTTTCATTAACTCTTTGGAAACTTTCTAATTCATTATTTATTGTTAACTGGTCCATACATTTTTTTAGTATTTTTCTTTCAAAGCACTGCAGTTTTTCTTTATTTTCTTAGGTGCTAGACCACGTCTCACATGTTTATATCAGTATTGTATAGGTCGCATGTATATACTATGATGGCGTTTCTTTATGCAGTGGTTGTCGCAAAGAAGGTGAGACTGAAAATCGTACGGCAAGGTACCTGCCTTCGGGCATTTGAGGCCAGAAGGGGGCGGTCGCCAGCGGTGTCTTCGGGGGAACTATCCTCTGGGATTCGGCCAACGTCGCAGCAGTTGGCTCCCAGTTGTTCAGCAATGAGGGACGGGACGCTGATTGAATGGGTTTGGCGGATCAGCCGACTGGAATCCCCACCCACGAACAGTGGCCGCGGATGGACCTTCCTCTAGACTTGTTGCGTCAGTGGTTGGCGAGGTCACACGGCGTCATGAAATTCCGCCTCACGCAGTTGTTGACAGGGCACGGCTGTTTCAACGCTTTTCTGCATAGGAACGGTCGTGCGTCGTCGCTCAGATGTTCGCACTGCGGACACGCCGGGTCTGACAACGGTGAAGAAGACAGTGCGTTCCACACGCTCATTCGCTGAGAGGCGTTTGACCGTGAACGGGACGCGCTAGTCCGTCGGATAGGGGGATTTGGCTCTGGTGATCTGATCAAGCGCATGCTCGAGTCTCAGGTCTATTGGGACGCAGTCGTCCGATTCGCCGAGTCGAAGATGATGGCAAAGGAAGTTGCTGAACGGCAAAGGCAGGCACCTGGCGTGACAGCTCCGTCGCGCCGTTGT
>JAIPRN010004923.1:0-12708 GCA_025469175.1 Geopemphigus sp. TES_GeoC_2020
TGTATATTATGAACTGCAAAAAATAATTAAATAAAATAGTCGTAAAATAAACGATCGTAAAAAAACGACAAATTTTTTAAAATTTATAGGCGACAACATTTACCGTTATAACGATTTTACCTGGTGGTTGTTTTGATATTTTTCGTCGGCGACGGACGAAAATACGTTTAATTAATATATATTGTAAAATTACTTCGTAAATTCGTTTGTTACGAATAAAATTGAAATTTGAAACGAAAAATTTGTTTTTGAAAATCGACGGTTTGATTTGTCGCTATCTAGCGCGCGTAGACCGCGTTTTTCCAGTAACATTGTCCGTTTCGTTTTGGACAGACCCAATGGTGGGCACGCGACCGACGATCAAACGACTTTCTACGAAACTCGTTGGAGACATTCGTTGGAATATTTTGTTTATTCGGCCGTGAGCGTGTAATTTCGACGCCGGACTTTCAATCATCGTATATATATATATATATAGTAATATATATTTTTGCGTAAAAACAGACTACTCGTAAAACTCGTTATCGATACATCTACATAATATATACCTAATGTGGACGTATCTATTGGTCGTAATTGATAATAAAAATAATAATATTATTACTCGTACTATTTATATAAGTGTACCGTTGTAGACGTTAGGAGTGTACTTTCTCGCAAACGCGTTGCCACACGCAAATCGTATATCTTTATATAGATAATATAACCTCCCATTTCTTTCCACAACCTCAATTTAAGTAGGGCCTATATCGCTCAATTTACCAGACTTCGTTTAGGTCATAATCGACTTCCCTCACACGCGTTCAAGTTGGGTTCAAATCAATCTCCCTTGTGTCCCCGTCATAAGGGAGAAGATATTTACAATCTCTCTCGTTTAATTTTTTTCTACAACTTCGGTCCGTTGGCGTCCCTTTAGACACTGTAAAAACGTTGGCTTCTCCCATTCCGGAGATTGTATCGTTAATTATTAATTTCAGCTGGTTTTCTTATTTAATTACTTTTCGTTTAATTCGTCATTCATATTTTGCAATATTTAAGACCTTTACTCCTATACTATGTACCTAATACCACGATTGCGTTTGTTTTATGTTTATGGTTATATAATAAGTTTATTTAAGGTAATAGTCGAGGTTTAATGTATATACTCGTAAAACTTCTTTCGAATAAAAAAATAATAATAATCTGTTTGAAAGAACCACGGCGGCGTATAATATCGATAAAAATAAAGAACGAAAATACCGCGATTTCGGGCTAAAGTTTGTAACTATATACGTTAGCATAAACCAAAACATAAAGCGTAACCCGCTGGGTTTCTTCTTTTTTCATGTTACTCGTGTCACGCAACACCACACGGCACATATTCTAATTGTAAATAAATTTGCAGATTGTATATTTCTAATAAAAATGAAAACAATAAAAATATACGTCGGTAGACGTATCCCTTCGACGTATGTAACGATAAATAAACGTGCTATAAGACGATACTTTCTTTCGAACGCGTCGCGCGTTTACGCGTTCATTTTCGGAAGGAACAAACGAAGATTATCGTTTGTTTTGTAACGGCTATTATATAGTAACGAGTTGTATCGGCTTTATTTTATATAATACGTTATTCGTTATTCAATATAATTTGTTTTCTCGTTGGCATATTATTAGAAAGTGAAACGTTATAAAAACCGGTGCTGAGACGTATTTAACGTTTTAATTTCCTTTACGTGAATATTAATATTTTCTATACGGTTGTACACACGCAAAACGAAAAAAGAACGCCGCTTCGGTATAGTACTGTTACAACCGGTCGAGGAATAAAATGCGTACGCGGCTAGTATTTGACCGAAATTGCCGTTGAAATATTTGTCGTTAAAAATACCACCGAGTATTTCGTTTTGAAAGATTAAAAAAAACGGATTTCGTTTTATTTTAAACGTAGTACGGTTAAATACGCGTTTTCCGATTAATTTCGATAACTATTATTACGCGCGTAAAATAACGTTTTCGAGGGCTTTTCGTCGTTATATAATTAACGTAATTGATTCACGTCGACGGTGTAGTTTCTTTTTATAAACGAGTAACGGAAAATAACGAGCGACAACATTCGTGTACGGCTGTTCGTGCGCGTATTTAGTTAAAAATCGAATATTTTACAAATAATGTCCGCGATATAAGGAATAATTCGTTCAACTCGACCGTTTGTGACGAACAAGTGTATTATAGTAAAAATGTGAAATCTTAAGATCAACCGTCCTGTTCCGTATAATCGATTAGCTGGTTTGAACTATGGCGCTTCGTAAACACGCAAACAAGTTAATTACACTTAATCGAAACGCGGAGAACGCAAATTGGAAAAAAACTGTTTATCCACCAGGTTGTCGCCAGCAATTTGTCGATCATTTAATTTACTTCTCCGATACTCGTTATCGATTAATTTTTTCCGTGATCGATAATATATCAGCTGCGTGTTATTATTCCAATAAATAAATCGAAAATGACCAGGAATTTTTAATAAAAAAAAATTATCGTCCAACGTTTATTAATCGACGTTCTTCCAGAAATGTAATGGAAACGTTAACGTAAACTGTGTACGCATGTATGCATAATTAACAATAATCAAATCGTCGAGACGAAAAGACAACGTACGTTAAAATTTGTGTCGCCACTTGTCTAACACAATTATTCGACGAAAAACTATTGCGCCAACGTTTAATCATTGGACGGCGAACAAATATTTCGGTTCCTTTAGCAGTAGTTAGGTTAATTCCACCGAAACCGTAAACGGTTTATCGAGTTCGTTTCAACATACAAAACGCATTTCTTTTGACCGAATTCGTCACGCAGAATATAATACAAGGTTAAGTCATTCGCGAAAACGGGTAACGCGGAAACGGTGTAAACGATTGGGAAAAAATACGCGCGATTTTTTTTTCACAACGTTTACCTTAAATCGATTGTGAAACAGTTAGTTTAGGTGATCATTGCCGGAGCGTGACACAGCGTACAAAAGAAAGAAACCGACGAAATGATATCGTAAAACAACAGTAATTATTTGACGACGCATTCTAATAACTCTCGAACCTGTAAAAACTGACGGTAATTAGGCGGAGTAGCGATATTTTTGAAAACTAGTTATTTTACGTAGCCTAATAACTAACACGCGTCTTTGACCCAATTGTTTCCGAAATTGAAGTAAATCATAATTCGTATACGTTAGAATTCTTGTGGAATAATTAAAACGCGCGTTGATCAAAGCTATTATATAACGCGCGAACGGTTACAAATCGCTTCGTAACGTAGCGATACCGTCGTTTTAAATAACTAAATATCGGCGTCGTACGATTGATTATTGTTATTGTTAATCGTCAACACGCCCTAAATGTCCGTTAATAAAACGAAATGCGGGATACGGACATCGAGTATACACGACCCGTATGTGTTTCACGAAAGGCTGTTCGGCCGGTAAATTATATTTTCGGACGAAAACGTCAAATTTATAATTCCGAAAGGCGTATTCTCATTACGATTATTTTCGTCGCGTTTCGCCATACGGAATATTTTCGGTATCCGAAAAGACAAAACGAGCGAATCGAATTAGAAAATAAAATAGAATAAGCGAACGACGGTGTCACGATGGTTCCGAGTGGACGCGATAAATAATTAATAATCGTCACGTATATTCTGTAAGTTCATCGTTATGGTCATTCGGTAAACAAATATACGTTTATATTATAACGCAGGTTGGTAATATTCGTCACGAAAATAGATTCTATTAAGCCGGCCGGCTATATTTATTAGCCAATAAATAAAAATTAATAAGATAAATTATAAATTAAAATATAATAAAATAATATTAAAATATTACGAACCGTTATAATAAATTCAACGGTTAACGTAATTATCTATTCATATATATATATATTTACATTTCGTACGCTTATACAATAATAACAACGCGATTCTACTCCCTCGGTAATATTAGTATCGCGAAACGTAGGTTACGTCAAACGCTGGATAATTGTTTAGTATTACAAATTGTAATAGTAATTGTAGGTATACAAATATTCTTTCGATATCGGCGTAATGCAAAAACATATTGTTGGATTATTTAAACCTCGGGCGGCGATTTTCGTCGTTCATAACGATTAACGAGATCAGCGGTAGATAAGGGGAATGTATTCGTTAGTTTATTCGGTTGATCATAACATACGGGAAGACGTATTTAGGAAAGGAGCATATGTTGGGATACGTGCCCGGGGGTGGCTCGTTAACGGAGTAGCGAAATGTGTTTACGTTCAGTTATTGCAACGAACGTTGTTATTACGAAAATATAAACCACTCGTAACCGCGTGTATTATTTTTCGTCGATAATTAAACCGATTTTGGCGCATACGTAAAAACGTAATACGATAATTAAATGTCGAGTAGTTCGCCGGACTTCGTCCTAAATTGCAATCGTTCCCGTGTTTTTCACGTTGAAAATTTAATAACGTTTAAAGTCTCGGGACCGAAATATTCATGAATCGAATACGCGCGGTCTAAAATAGAATAGTCTAACGGATACATTTTATAAATCATTAGTCACGATATCCGTTCGAGTGTTCCCACTTGAATTTCGAGTGAAATGACCGTAGAAAACTAGTCCGATTTCAAATCGATTACACTTTTCAAAACGGTCTATAATCGACCGTCGGAATATTACGCGTAAATCGTATAACGCGATCAACAAATACTCGGCGGCGCATTCGCGTACTTGGGATTATTTTCTTTCGAATCGTAACGAAATCACAACGTTTGATTTCGTCGACAATTCACGCGCGGAATAATTTAAACAATCGTAACGGATGCGGAATAAAACGGTTTCGATAATCGTTCGGCATAGAGATGTGGAGAAGTCAACAAGTCCGCAACGTTACCTGGTCATCGTTGACGAAAACGACGTAAACGTATTATTTAAGGGCGGTAAAGGGTTTGACACGCCTGGCGCGCGAAAATCGTAAATACGATTTCGAAATAATAATAGACGTTCGGGAATAAACGGTTTAAACGATTCCGTTTGATATGTGCGTTTACGGATTTGTTAATAATACGAAATTTAACAAAAATCGAAATACCCGAGTATTTATTTCGTATGGCTTTTAACACAAATCAACATAACTATCAACTATTACTAAAACAATACATAGCATAGATATAAAGATATAACGGTATAACTTTAAATAGAATTATAATTAATCGAAAATCCCAAATATTAGAAGTAACTTGTTCTTGCGATGTATGTTCATAGACAGATGTCAAGATTATTAATCCATGTAATTGCTTCTGGGTGTCACTGCATGTAGACCTTCAAAACCTTGATTGAATTTTCTACTTTGGCAATCTACTACTATGTGGTTTATTGTTCGTTCACCGATTCCGCAGTCACATATCGGATTATTTTGGAACCTCCATTTATGTAGGAGGTAACCACATCGACCGTGTCCTGTTCGCGGTCTATTTACCGTGGACCAGGTGCAACGAGGAAGATTCATTCCTAGTACTTCATTATTATTAGGGTCACATAGTAGTTTCCTGTTTGACGCAGTAAAAATTCCTCGGCGCTATCAAACCCTAAACTTATCTGTGTTCTGGCGGTCTCAACTGGCGAGCTCCTGGATTTCAATCGCTGATTGTGTGTTCGGAGCATCATCTGATATAGTAGTGAACGTTTGTAATCTACAGATTTCTTAACGGTTTTTACAAGTGCATCTTTCCTACGTATGTGTGGTGGTTTAATGTTTGTCAGTGCCGGTAGCCATTGTAATGGTGTAGATTTAACTGTCCCACTTATTATATATAGTTAGACGATTCGTTGTGACGGGTCGAAAACAATTTACCCTACGACAGAAAATTGATAAAACGATCGAGTTTTTAGCCCTGCTTAGAATTCGTTGTAAAGGACGATGCAAGTGGTGCCGTCTCAGGGGACTGTCCTGATTCCGCTCCACCCATGTGTTAGCTATTTAAAGGAAGATGTAAATGGCTGCCCCTGGGCAGGGGTTGTCCTGTCACCATTCACGTGATATTTTTTAAGGAGTGGTAGTTTTTATGAATTCATGTGAACGAGATTCGCTTTACTGGGAAAAGGGGGGGGGGCGAGATAAAACAACGTGGGGATAGTTCACGTTGCTCGCCTTTCCCATTAAGGAAGATCATTTTTGTAAAACCATTACATATTTTGTTTTTCAATGAACGATGGCGACTCACTGGTCCGACGTACTGCCTTCAGGCATTCCGGGCCAGTAAGTGTAACGCCGATAAGAAAACAAGAGCCTCGTTTAGATTGCCGTTGGCTATTAAGATGCCGTGTAAATACGACGATTATTGGTAACGTATCGTTTAAATAGTGTCGTACCAATTTATAATCGTTCCACAAATATTTCTAACATTTTTTTTTGTAATTTATCACCCGATACGAACGAGATCATTATTATTGTCGTTTACCGAGTTTGTTTAATTTATCGCGAAACGTCTAACGTTTCCACGGTTTTATTAAAACAAACTCACGATATAAATACTATCGAAAAATTAACCGTACTTGTATTTCGGTTTAAACAACCGTTATTCGATAATTTGGGTTATTTGTCGAATTCCTGAACGTTTTCCGGAACGCGAATGGTAATTATTATTAAACTACGAGAAGACCCGAAATTTTCGTTTAAAACTCCGTAAAATTATTTAGACCGTCGTGTTTTTTTTTAAATAGAATATTTATAATCCGTATCGTGCGTACAATAAGCGAGCGTGACTTTTTTTTTTTTTGCAAATAACTTGACGGTTCAGTCTCAAAAAACTCCGCTGGCTTCTCTGTGTTAATTCCTGACTACTTATCTCTTTTTCAGATTCCCTTCTCCGTTTTTCCTTTTATTTTACTGCAGAAGGATATTCAGTACTTTAAGTTCTACACCTTTTCAAAATCTACCTCCGAAAAAGTACCTAATTGTCTCTGATTCTCAATCTATTCTGTATTCAATCATGACAAATTCTTTCAAATCACATATCTCTCCTCTTTCACTTCGTATTCGCTCACATGTTACATATTTGGAAAGTCATACCTATATTATCAATTTTTTATGGAGTCCAAGTCACGTGGGAATAAAGGGAAATGAAATAGCAAATTCCCTCGCTAAAGCTATTGAACACTTTCACTCCACACATTTACTAAATAAAATAACCTTTACTGACTTTGTACCACATTCACACATTACTATTTTAAATGCTTGAAAGGCCGAATGGTCGTCACATACAACTTCTGGAAAATGGTACAAATCAATTGTCCCTAAAATCCCTCGTCTCCATTGGTTTCATAATTCCAATCTCTCTAGATCGCACATTATCTCGTTTTCCAGATTGAGATTCGGGCATAACAGATTATCGGCCCATGGTTTTCTGTTAGGTCTGAATTCTTCCCCTTTGTGTATGTGTAGCTCCCATTCGGAACCTGCGAAGGGAGATTTTGCTCACATTTTTTTTAATTGCCCCAGATCGTCTCGTTGTAGGTCCTCTTTTTTTTCTTTCTTGGTCGACAATAATATCGACAGCTCCTCTTCTAACATATTAAATTCTTCTTGTCCGTTCGTTATTTTTAATCTTATCTTTTTATTCACTTCTTCCGGCTTCATCGTTTGATTTTTTTCTCTTTTCTTAGTACTATTATAATTATATATCAATTGTTCTTTACCACTTTTAATTCATTATAGACAATAGCTTTATGTATTTTATTCTTGTTTTATATAATTTTGTTCTTAGTTCCTTATATTAACTTATATTTTAAATGTTAAGCTTAAATATACTGTTTGTATATAGCTTTTTAAATAAAAAAAAAAAACAAAAACTCGACTTGTACGAGGAGGGCGGTTGTGACAGAACCCTCAAAATAACAGTAACGTTATTAAGCGTATTGTTAAGGGCTATCGCATTTCCAACAAATTGTTCGCCCGAACGATACATATATATATATATATATATATATATCGTTAATCGCCGTCCGCGGTATTTATTAATTTTTTTATACCTATCGTTACACAAGAATCACCCGCTTGCAAGTATATTTGTGTACAATGTGTATCCGACATTATGGTTATTTTCAACACGTAGGTATTGTGAAACTATTTCGTCACCAGATAATAGTTACGGTATCGGATAAGCGTGTAAACCTTCGAATCTTTAAAACAAAAAAAAAACGATAAATACGGCGTTGCTCTAGCGGTCTAAATAGGTTAGGAAATACTTATCGCGTATATATATATATATTTAGGCCGCATCGTCTACGAACCGGTGGTTGAAAATAACGTCGTTCGATTTATCCTTAGTAATAGCACAAAACGTACCGATTCGTTTCTTTTTCGCTTCCGTAAACGCCGCTTCGTAATTTTTTAATTCATTTCGGTCGACGAAATAAAAAGTGCTAGGGGAAAATTCGATTGAAATAAAAGTTTAACCACATCGACGTGATCGACTTTGGCTAAAAATAAACCGTATACAAACGTTATAGGTTTATTATAAATACTGAACAATCACATTAGCGGTTCATATATCATTCGAATTACGTTACGCGTAAAACAGACGTACGAGGTATTCACAATACGTCACTTATTGGTTTAAAATACTCGGTTTCGTAAAAGCTTTAATGTAACGGCACCGCTGGAAACGTTAGCGCGATTATTAAAAAAACGGACTATTTTACGACGCGTATATATACACACGATTGAATCAACCTAGAAAATGCGATAACGTATTTTTAGGATATCGATATCGGGAAATTCGTTTTTATTAAAATGCGTTTAGTTTCAAGCGCGACGTCACTAAATTGCGTTCCGACGGGTGCGATATACAAAAATATAAAACGCCCGACGTTAATCGGCGCGTTCGGATAAATGTTGCGTCGACAAACTTATTAATCGTCATAAGAAACGCGAATTCAAACCGGATTTTCGCGTACGTACGAATTGTATTTACACGAACTACCCAAACACGGTACAACGCCACGTCGATCGGTGCGCGATTTAATATTCTGTTTATCGGAGTACGACGGTTAGTAGTTAATAATAGCCGCGAAGAAAAACAGGGGTACGTTCGTACTTTTTTATATTTCGTCACTTTCGTATTCCGTAAATCGAATTTACCGAGAACTTTAAATATACATAAGCCTTCTCTTTTTTTCCAACCTAGTATCGTCTAATTACCCTTATAATGTCCATTATAGCACGGTAAAAGTACCTACTATTTCGTCATCGGCGTATTTACTAATTTTTTTTTTCGTGGGGTTGTCATAATAACGACATAATTTTAAAACACTAATATTGTCGTACATTGGTACACTTAGAATTGTATAAAAATAAATGAACGAAATCGAAGAAATACTCGGATTAAACGTTAAAATATGTCGTTCTCTTCGTTATAATTTACAGAATAAGCCGACTATCTACGATTATATTATTGAGGCGTTTAAAATTTTTCTGACGTTTAAACACTCACTAAGGGGAGGTGGACTGAGGGGACGTTTAACACCCTCCCCCCGCCCCATAAATACGCCACTGTACTTTGTAAGGTCGACGATTTAGCTGCCAGACGTATATTTGATTCGTACACGAAAAGATTACGTTATAAAACGTATATTACGTAATATTAAAATCGAATTTTGCCAAGACCGTTGTTTTATTATTTTTTATAATATAAATAATATAATACGATAAATATATTTTTATTAGTTTTTTATTTTACACAGGCGCCTATTGGAAGGGATCAGGGAGACACGTATCTTACCTGGAAAAATACCAACGCAAAATCATCGACGAAGAAAAACGATCGAAACCAAACGATGTTCGAAAAAACAATCGATTCGTATTATATCTTTATGCTTCCGAAAAAGGAACGGTAGAATTTTTATTTAAAACTAATCTCGATTTATTTTGTCGTATAGACACGACGGGAATCACCGTTTTGCTGTCGGCATACAAAGTACCAGTGTTGTACAATAGTAGTGATCAGAGCCATCAAGAAGTGATCGGTTTCGTCGGTGGGAGAGGGGGGGGGATAACGATAATTGTCGCGATAACGTTACATATAAAAGACCGTCCTGAACTTGCCGGAATTACGTGATTGACGAAAAGGCGATTCGTCGTTGACGAGTCTTATTTGGGCCTTTAACGAATCCGTTTAAACGGAGTAAACCGGAGCTTCTATCAAAATAACGAATCGTGTATTACTATATCTGTATAGCGTGTGTAACACGTAATCGACGCATTGAACGACCGTAGGCGCTGTTAACCCTTCGGTATCCAATTTTTTAAAATTCGTGTTTTAAAATGTTTTTATACGGATTTTAACACCGGGAATTCGAAAAAAAAAATAAGTAAAATCGTCTAAATCCGTAACTTTTTTTTCAATTTAAACTTTATAACACGTCGCATTTATGCAACAGTGGGCATCAACGTTATGATAAAAACAAAATATTAATAACATTACGCAGTGGCGTACTAACGGGGAGGGGGGTATACATCCCCAACAATTTTCAGGGAAAATTAATTTCTTACGAGACGTATATTTTTAGTCAATAATAACGAAAAACTAAAATATTTTTAAACTTCAATACACGTTATAATATAACGTGTTCGTTAAAAATGAATAATCTATTAAAGTTTATAATGCGTCTTGTTTCGTTAGGGTCATCCGATTTATTTATTTAAAAATTAAACGCCCCCTTCTCGAAATTCAGGTTTAAGTACGCTACTGATATTACGAACGCGTCGCATTTCTGCTACAATAGACACTGAAGGGTTAAAATCGAATCGTCGTACGTAGGAAATCGGGGGAGGGAATATTTCGAACGCGTCGCGAAAAACCGTCGGAATAACTGATATGCTTCTGATCGTCGTTACGTGACGTGTCGGTTAATTGTGCCCGGGGAGCTCCCGGAACAATTACGTCGGCGGCGTGTGTTCACGAATACGCGGACAACTAATTGGTGTACGTACGCACGTTGCGCGGGCGTGTAGATTCATTGAATTATTGAACGTGGATCGTTGAAACCGATTAGTAGATAACCGCCGATACGAAATTTTTGGGTGTACGCCGTAACGCGGAGCAACGGGACTGTGGCTGCCGCCGCCGTCCGATGATTTGTTACGACGCGATTAAGCTCGCCGATCGCCAACAACCCTGTTGGCTCGTCACTGTCGCGTACGTTGTGACGGCTCGCGGAGGACCCGTACGCGCGTTATACAAACGCTGTCCCGTCGGTTCGCGCAAACGCCGCCGCGGCAGGGACGGACGCGTGTCCCGGGGCGCGTTCGAGTCGAACATTATTCTAACGCCGTGAATAATGCTATTATCTATACTTGTAACTATTGGCGTACATAGGCGTAGTAGCGTACTACTAATCGTATATAACACGCGCGCAATGTTCGGTTTTTCTTAATATTTGTTTTCGACGGTTATATTTTATTTCTATTATACGTCTATGCGTACATAATAATACAATAATAGAACGATAACAGAAATTCGATTATTTTTAATTAAACGCGATTACTATACGCATAACGAAAAATCGTCAACATATGTTTCATAAAGTTCGTGAGAATACATTAGGGGCTCCATAAATAAATAAACGAGTATATTTAATTATTATTCGTTATTTGATAGATATTTAAACGAACGATCTACGGATTTTGTTAATAAATTTAATTCCAACGTTTAACGCGAATTGTGTTTAACGCCGAAACGTCTTCGGCCAATATGTCGCCCGTATTTTATAAAATATCCAAACGTACTTCGCGCGTGGATATTGCGCGACATTTTTATAATACGTAAAACCGAAAACGATTTTTCGTTTCGTTATAGGCGACAATTTATCGCCGCTTTTACGTATAAAACGTAACGAAATAGTAAAAAAAAAACACTATATAGTATTATACACGTATATCGTTGTATAGCGTGAAGTATACGAAAAGCGGCGTTATTACAAATATAAACGCGTTTAAATACAACGCTTGAAAAACTGAATCGTTAACGATCTTTGTGTAAGCGAAGTATTGTATGTGTGCGTAGAGAAACGAATTGGGTGTGAGCAGACTTTACGTTATGTACATAATAAATAGAACGGCCGCCTACGGTATTATTTGTACAACACGTCGTAGTATCTCGCGGGCCGTGTCGCACGCGACGCTTAATTATATTATCGTATCGAGGAAATTGTCGCGTTTAACGTTGATTTCCCCAACGATTATTGCGTACCGAAAATAACGGAACACGCGTCTAAAACGAGAAAAGAACGAAACGAGTATAATGTATGATCGTATAATTGTACGATAATGTATAATCGAATCGCGTGTAGAGGCTATAGGAATTGTTCGCGGATATGTGTGTAGGATAGACGGCAACGGATTATCACGCGCCGCGAATTTCGAAAAACCGATCGTAATGTGGACTTGTCGTCTGTTTAGTTTTTGTTCCTATTTTTGTGCGGCGTAGTGGAATATATATATATATATATATATATATATATATATATATATTGCCAGGAAGGTTCTCAACGACTGGCGGCGTGTATAATAACGATAACGGACAAATTTGGAATATTTCGCGCGGAAACGTAATAAAAGTCACGTATTACGGAAACAACTGTGTAGCGTTAACGGCGAAATAATAAATCCGCGTCCCCCGGCAACGATAATAAGC
>JAIPRN010004924.1:0-12701 GCA_025469175.1 Geopemphigus sp. TES_GeoC_2020
AATCAGGGTGGTAGTTGACCGGTCGTCGACGTAATTGAATGTCTTTAACGTATATCGGGCCTTCACGCCACGATAAACTCATTTTCTTGGCCGCTTCGGCCTTAGCATTGTCGTCGTCGATTTGAACCGGCGTCGACGTCGGCATGGTGAGGTCGTCTTCTGCGTAGTCTCGTCGCGGTTCAATCTCGTCTTGGTCGTTTTCGTGTCTGTATATCCAGTTTACTATTTTGTTGTTCGCGGTGTTCCGAGCTGAATTCGTTGAATGACTATAGACGAACAAAACGCAAATAACAACGAGATAATAATACATGGTCATTATGTGCAGCGTTCGTAGTTTTATTTTTCAAGTCGATTAGCTGACGAAAACTGCGCTAGCTCAACGATGTATTGAATGGTAATATCGCAACGGTTGAATGTTTAGAGTGGTGCGTCTAAATTACGGTTAATGTCCGACTAATAAACAATGTAAACGAGTACGAGAATTTGTTGGAAAGTAAACAAACAAATTTTTCACGCCGGTATAATAATTATAAATCGTATTAAATAGAGTTACTAGTTTATTATAATCAACTTGATCGAAATCTTTACTCGAAAATAGCGTCACGTATAAAAATCGCGACGCTTGTGCTAATGTACTACACTGCTAGACAAATAGACACTGGCGAACACAAAACATTAAAATAATCGTTGTGAAACCGGTACTTTTGGTTTTCGCCAATATCTAATAATATATAAATGTAAAGGATAGAGCTGAATTTACAACGTTATAAAATTGTACAAAATATCGAGTCGTTTGAAAAAATATAGATATCCGGATGCGATCACTCGTGGAACTAATACGACAATATTTAGGCAGTCCGATCAATAGTTGTGAATCGATTCCTAATTTAGTTAGTTGGAGTCGATAAGACCTATGGGAACCTGCTAGCGTCAGCTAATCCTCGGGCTTCTACTTGAGTTCCGGGTCAGGCGGAAGGAAAGATCCGTAGTACGTCAACTATTTCAATCCAGATGGTGGGCAAATATCGGTCGACCGTGGAAATGGGACGGACGTCCGCGGCATGCGTGCCGCGCTTTGATCCGTGGACACGGTGGCCGTACGTGGCGGATGCACGGATCCTTTCTACTCTCAGAAGCCGCACGTAGTGGTCCGTCCGGTTGCTGGAAGATTGGACAGGGTTGCTCATTTTTTAGGAGGGGGGAGGCACTCGGCCGATTATTCTTCAACGCCAGGTGGTTGGCGTTAAAATTTTTGTCACGAGAATACACGACATAAGAAATTAATTTAGACCTAGTAGATAACCTAATAAAGGGGGTTTTTATTCAGTGCCATACTAGAATTTAAATGAAATTGATACTTTTGACTGCATAAATATCCGAGTCTAATTTATAATTATTCAGCATAGTTTGTACATGTGTGAATTATGCTTCTATTAATTTGTCTTTATCCTTTACAACTAATTATCTCTCGGTCTATTAAGTAGTCTTTTTGTAATATACATTATATACAAACGTTTATCTATTTATTTATGTACCTAGAATTAATTTTAGATTGATAAAACGATCGAAATTGACGTTTCGATCGTAATAATAATTTTTTACGGCGTATTCCAAATGTTCAATACACCTAAAAAATGATCGGGGTACATAAAAATACAAAAAAATCTTATCGTTTACTTCGACGTTTATTCATTGTACACATAAGAAAACGACTAATTACGTACATAATTATAGTACGAATACAAATTTAAAAATACGTACGGTTAAAAACGTTTACGATTCGCGCGAAAAATCCGTCCGGATAACCGAATGTCCGGACTAGCGAGGCCCGGATTAGTGAAACTCTACGGTAGTACGCGGTGCGCGCGCACGCTTGGTTAATTATACTACATTTTTATCATGCGTCCGAAATTGGCCGAAAAATTGACTTTTTATTATAAAAAAAAAAAAACGTTTAATCTCGATTGTAAAATGTTAAACCGAACCGGTTTACAATAATTATTTATCCGTAACGATAAATTATATTGCTCGTTTAAAAAGTGACGATTACTTACACGAACCATCCGAAAACGACAAATCAGGTATTCGTTTGGCGTTACTTGAAACCCAAAGTGAAAACAATACAAAACTGGCGAATATAAGTAATCAAAAAAGCCGAATGACATTATCGTAGATTATCCGTATGAAATTAATATACTAATAAATATTATACTACTATACTTATATACTAATATATATTAATATTAATACAATATCGTTACGGTTCATAAACAGCAGTTATGGTTTACGAAAATCAAAAGTCTGGATAAATAACAATTGGAATACTTTATTCGTCTAACGATGTTCGTTATTTATTAAACGACGACGTTTCGATCGTTTATATTTTTATAGCTAATTCTAATATAATACGTTTGAAATAGTAATTTATTAAATTACGCTAATCGTCTCGACAAATTGAATTACGCGTCGATCTATTGAACAGTTATAGCTCCGTCAATCGACGAATTATCATACTACGTCGATAATTACAATATTCTCGTGCGAGTATTTCATACGCGATTGGAATTCGTTATTCGAATACCTAATCGAAAAGTCCGTTTTTCCTATTCTGTGTTTTCAATATGACGGAAACAATATTGTAGCATTTCATGATCACCTAAAAATGATGAAATACGCGCGTATAAAATTTGTCAATTTCGCCGTACGGTTAATTTGGATTACGTTAATAAAAAAACGCAGATCGATAATTCTTTTCGGCGTCATTTTTAATATCAGTTTGTTGACGTCGTTTATTTGCATCGTCAGCAATAATAACTTTTTCGATTTCAAATCCATCGTCGTCCAATTACAACAATACATTCCGAAGGTGACGAATTCTGTCTAAACGAAATATCGAAATATATGAGAACGCGAGAATTCGTCGTATGTATATCGTAATACTTTAGCGCGTAAATTTGCGATTAAACCGCAATATATCAATAATTCCACGGTAAGCAAAACGAACGAACTTATGAGCTTCACTATGCTGAGAACTGTCAACGATTCGGCCGATGTGAAAATCTATCGACATAACATACGTCATAATAAGTAACATTTTATTTGCGTTGAAATCATAACGTTAATATTACCATAATGAACAAATAGGATAACACTATTATCGACACGGACGTTACGGCTACGGTCGGCATAATAATTAACCTCGCGACGGAATAAAACGATTTCAATTTTCTGAAAACAATAAAAAACGATCGCTTCGTAAACAATTATTTTGTAAAGCGTCTCTCGAATGATTTGAATTTACGTCTGGGAAAATTATCCTACCTAACCGCTTAATATAACGTTGTTAATTAACGAAAAATACCTTATAACCGCTAATACGTAAGCGAGGTAATTAATTTTTATTTGTGGGTATACTTTTCAATTATATGCTCTATTATAATATATTAAGCGGTACCGTAACTCGGAATGGAATAGAAATTTCGGAACGGAATAGTGTAATACTTTAATAGGAATAGATAAATTACCAATAGAAAGTACGAACGATATTATAAAACACTCGGATAAAACTTAAAACTAATACCTTACTGTTATAAAAATCCGTACGCTTTTAAGACTCGAATACACTATTTACGAAGCCTCGCCCTTAACCTCCATTATTTCAAATCCAACCGACGGTATTCGACGGAAAATCATATATTTCACGTTCACGTTTACTCGATGTTTCGAACGAACTTCTAAAAGTAAACCCTATTTATAAATGTTTCAAATAAACGTCTAAGCTCCGATTAGTTAATATAAAACCTATTATTCGGTAGCCTAAATATGTAACGAGATATTTCGCGATCAAATATTTCGCGTTAAACAGCCTTCAGACTGTTGTGTAAAACCGTTTTAAATAATACGATTCGAATTTTAATTACGACTAATCGATCGACCAAGTAAATCATTTTTACGTTATATATATATATATATGAATATTTTGTATTCGATAGTAATTTGCGCGAATAAAACGTTTTGTTTATATTGTCAATAAATATCAAATACTATGTCTAAAATAACGTTAATTCTTCGTATCGAACTACATTTTAAATTAGTCGTTTGTGTATGTACGTATGAGTTTTCAAAAATTAATCACTGGCCTGACAATATCTTGAGTTAAATCGTGTTCATAATCAAGGGTAAGTAATACGAGGAGGCGTGGCTATTTAATGACGGAATTATCCGCCGATTGGAACCTGAGATTAGACAAAGTTTGTGATGACAGTCGTTATCGACTACGATGACATTTACATTAAATGGTATAAAATGTCGCCGTTCAGTCGTTCGCGCGGTGTTTGTATTGGTTGTTTAGTACGATATTGCAGTAAGTGTGCGGAGAGGAATCGGACAACGCGTTAATTGTAATAGTTCTCGTTAAATAGAAACCGTCGTCGACAGAACGTTTTTAAACTGTTGACTACGGTATACGGAGAGGACGCGATGTCACGTACCCGAGTTTTCGAGTGGCGTAAAAGGTGTAGCAAGGAAAAAGGACCTTAGATACAACCAAAAAAAAGGCAATATAAGCCATAAAAGATTTATAACAACACTAAGGATGAAAAATGATAAGTAAGTAGCGTTAGAATAGAAAAAGATGGAAGGATGTGTGTAATATGGACCTCGATGGCCTCTAAAACCGACTTAATAATAATAAGGAAGGAAAGTGACGAACGTTCGGGTTGCGTTAGCGCGTCAAAAAACGACGGAAATATTGAAACGCCGACTTCGTCGATGGCGTAATAACGATTGTACACGTACGGGTGTGACTGACATGTCGAAAATATTATATCGACGTCTCGATTGCGCTTAAAGAATGAGCGAGGAAGAGAGCACATTTGTATGGAAATACGTCACCAAGGATCCCGCACGACACTTTCTCCGTTAAGCAATTCCTAGTTGATAAACGGTGTCGCGGTTCTCGAGAATCCTCAGCCCCCCCCCCCAATATTCGTCAGATTTACCGCGATTTTCACCTATTCTCAAAAATTAAAAACGCTATACAAGGAACGCATTTTAGCGCGTTGAGACGTTTAAACGACGTTGAACACACCTGACTAATAACGTCCGATTCGAACACCGCGCCAACTAAACGGTTTTAAACATAGGCCGTTTAACGCGGACACGCCTTCGATAATAACTTCGTCGTAGCAAACTCAACGTAATTTTAATCGGTCGACAATCCCGTTTTTAAAATAGTCACGCCTCGTACGATAATCGATTTTCGTTATTAAATAATAACGGTAAAAATAATAGTAATAGTAGAAAGAAAACGTGTACTTACAAATAGAGATTTTGTTGGTCGAATATTATAGATTTCAAACGCTCGTCGTCTTCGGCATTATAGTTTTTGATCGTTTGAAAACGGAACAAATTAAATATTTAATATAATAATATATTAGGTATTAAATGTTTTAAGTATTTAGGGTCCTTTGTACAAAAGAACAGGGGTTTTGACGAAGATGTGAAGCATAAGATTAAGTGTAGGTGGATCAAATGGAAAGAAGCGTATGGTGTTTTGTGCGATAAAAAAATTCCAATGAGGCTGAAAGGTAAGTTCTATAAGTGTTGTGAGATCAGTGACCATGTTGTATGGTTCAAAATGTTAAGCGATGGACAAAACAAAAGCAGAGAATGAGTGTAGCCGAGTTGAGAATGCTTAGACGGATGAGTGGGGTGACAAGAGAAGATAGTGTGCGTGAATGATGTGGGAGATCGAGTCAAGTAGAGGTTGAGGATCAAAATGGCCGACCCCAAATAGCTGGGAGAATAAGACGAGGAAGAAGAAAAATAAGAATATATTAGGTACTAAAATTTGCGTAATTGTTTCGACTTACGCGTTTACTATATTAGACTTTACGTAATCGAATATCAAGAACAAAATACTCGCGTTGATTGTTTAATAGTTAGGTCAAGATAATCGTTATAGAATGTTCCCCGCATTATTAAGAAAAAATAATAAAACTATTATTTTTTGTTTTTTTATTAATTAGAACTCGAAGGATTTTTAAAGGCTCGAAATCATTAACAATCATTGGAGAGCCGCGATTCGAAAAATTCGACTTTAAGACGATCTTATAGAAACAAAAGCCTACAGTTCGATTACGCAGACTCTACAAATATTTTTTCTATTCGTAAGACAATCAAACACGTTAATATAACGATCGATGCGTCTACGTTTTTACTACACGTATGGTTAACTGAGGCTCGATATGTATCGCTATATTACGTAGAAACGGTATATTTAGGTTTAAAAAAACAAAAATTGCGAAATAATATATTTTTAGAACTGTATAAAATATAAATTCTGCGGCGAAAAAAATAATTTGTCGATTTAAACGTTAAATATTCCAACGGAGTGTTAGTTACAATTTCGTTCGTTTACTCTTTAAAAACGTTCGTCGCGGTCCGTTTAAAACGTTATTTGAATAAAAAATTTACCCGATTATTTCAAATTATTTAACCGGTTAACAATATAAAAGCGGTCGATATCGAAACGGGTGTAATATTCGGGAAACATAAAACGAACCTAAATTCGCGCTTACGAAGATATATTTTTGTTTAGTTCCGGCGTTCGTCTACTTAACGAACGCTATCAACAATGCAACACTCTTGTCTCCGTTCAATATGCTTACCGTATTGTTTCTCTTCGCGGCCAATCATTTGCACCGCCATTGCGTACATTTCATATTGCGCGGCGAAAACGTAGAAGATAGAGACGAACAAAATATTCACAATCAGCCACGAATACGCCAGGACAAATAGAACTTGCAGTTCGAATATATAAATCAGAAATAAATAACCGTTGTACGAACGTGTTGCGATTGGAAATCGAAAATTTAAAACGCTTTCATAGCGCCGCTGTTTTCGTCCGTCGGCCATTGCTGTAACGTTTATCAACAGAGGAAATATCATCCATACCAATATCGTCGTTTTGAGGAAACCGTATAAAAAGTTGGTGATCTTTATCGATCTTCGCTGATGCTCGTAGAATATTTCGTACGTTCCGTGCTCGGAACGCTCAATAACACTTTTTATAAAATTTATGCGCGTCACGTCCAGTAAATTCCAAATGTTATCCGCATTACGTACGCACACGCTCATTTTGAAGACGCCGAGAAAACAATGCATATGGGCGTACAATATTCGAATTGATTCGATTTCGTCGACGCTGTGCTCCATCTTTACGATAAAGCCCAACAAGCCGTACAAGTTAACAGCGATCACAAAGAACGTTAACGAAACGCAAACGAGCCTATAAATATTGTAATCGCGAATTTTCGCGCCACGCGGATCGAATATATGATAAAAACGAAGACTCTTGAACAACGGCAAATTAAAACCTACTTCGTGCCTACTTTCGAACCAGCTCATTTCGCCTTTTTAACGCCGAAAACTACAATAATAATAATAATAATAATAAATTAGACCGTTTCCAAACAACTAATTATCGAAAATTTGAAAAGTATTCGACACTATATATATAGATATTTAAAGAAACAACGAAAAGCGCACTTTTCGAGCGTACAATTTATAATAACGTAAAATCGAAGTCACTATCGTTATTTTACCGGCGTACAAAGCGTATTAATTACCGCGCGTTTGTATAAACATACGGAGCTAAACCTTGGGTAAAAATTAATATTGACTTTACGTGTATCGGGAAACATATTTAAACGGGTATACACATTTCGAGTAACTTTTAATAATCGACCCGTCCCTTGTTTACGTCGATGTTTTTATAAGAAACTCCGTCGTTCGTTTGTTTACGACGTCGTCGCGTGACCAGTGCGTCGGTTTTTATTATTCCGTCTATTAGTTCGCCGTTTCAACGTTATCGCGTCGAGGACGGGGTAATTTCGTTCGTTTCACCTACGCGGGATCGTAGCCGCAGACGGTTCCGAATTATTATTTTATATATTCCTGGCGACGACACCGTCCACGGTGATCGAATAGCGTAAAAATGACGCCCGTTCTTTCGTCGGTCCACCTCCTAGTTGTACGTTTCGACAATAAACCATACAGACGCGACGACGCGCAAAATACGTCGGTAATTAGTAATAAATAGCGACGATTTTACGTTATACTATTTACAATCAACGATAGTGCTAGGTAGCACGATTTATCGGTATCGTTCTATTGTCCTATACACGTACTCGAGACTACATTTCATGTATAAAACATTTAAGGATCTCAAAAATTCGACGCTTCCGACGAAGTTTTTACGAGCGCTTGAAATTCGAATAAACCGAACGTCGTTCGAGAAATACTTTCGTTTCGACGTTCCTAATAATTTGACGTATATATGTATGGACCCTCAGTAATCCAGCGCCCCCTGTAATCCGACATGCCTATCACTGCTGATTGTACATAAACATTTCGGCAAATGTATACATCACGTGTAGTATGATGTGTAGTTCAAATAGAATCTTTGATTAGTAATTTGTCAGATTACAAGGTACTCTTTTTCAAAAAAATTCCAATCTATAGAGGGTCTTAGACGGTACTCTATAATCCGACAAGTTCGATAGTCCGACACCGTCCTGCAAAACGTTTGTCGGATTACCGAGCGGGTCCACTACGTACATGTTTTGAGCAAAAAACGTGAATAGATCGATCTAGAAAGTAGTAGAGTGAAGGATTAAGATTTCGTCAATTTCGAGCAAATAGCACGTATCGTTCCGGCATTCGGAACAACAACTCCCCCCCCATATGAAGCCGTGTTTTCGCAAAAAAAATTTGTCTCGGATTAAAAACGTCAGTTTTGCCCGATGACGAAAATGATTTATCACACTTTGTAGAACAAATTTAATCGAGATGGAAAACACAAACGAAAATGGGGCGGGAAATAAAAACAAAATCGGTTATTCGAACCGAATATGATAGGAAACGAAAACGAAATTGATATTAGAAATGGAAATGAAAGACGCGCGGTATTTAATTCGCGTTTTCACCCTCCGGCGTTTCTGACGTTCGCCCATTTCGACTTTTGCCCCTCGTAACGTATAAAAATCCAAAATAACAACGCGGTTAATTTTCCGTAATTTACGATTTTCGCGCTATTTAATCGCCTTAACGATAATCGTAGTAAGTTAGTTTTATGTAACGTGCCCTTCGACGTCGGAACCTAACCGAGTTCAAACCGTCCGAGAAACAAACGTCGTATGCCAATAAATTGTATCCAGCGTGTCCGTGATTTATTTAGTGGCACCTTACGACTACTCTGTCCGATGGACGCGTTTAAAAATACCTAAGCGGGAGCTCATATTTCACCTAACGCGTTTTAAATTCTTCGGTAAAAGCACAACAAGGTCGATGGAACACACGCCCAGTAATTTTCCATAAAATTTCGCGCGGAAAATAATACGCGGTCGTAGTATATTATTATGACGTAACGTTATTCGCCTTAACGATTAAAAACTAAAAACGGTTTAACTTTTAATTATACGTTTAACTGTACGCTAGTTGCTACTACGTAATCATTAAAAACACAAAATAGCGGCGTTTTAATTATATATATATTCGGTTTTAGTATCTACCCGTTATTTATTATAAATTATATACGTAATAATGTTTTCCTTATATATTTATTATTCCGTACGTATCAATATTTTACGTATACGTTAAAAATGATTAATACGCACGAGCGTTTTTATGTTTAAAAATATTGAAACCGACTTACGTGTTATCTTAACTATCCAAAGACATCCATTACGTATCGATCGAATATGTATCGTTATAATTAATTACACTGTTATATAAACAATTATCGCTAAATAAGTGACTATCCCAGAAATGAAATATAATAGAAAAATCGAAATATCATTAATTATTACTTGATATTCTATCGTACATTCGTTTTTTTTTTCGATTTAATTGGGCATTTTTTCTCGCAGATTATAAAAATAAGTTGTTTATAACGCCGAAAGTACGTATTATAGGAAAAAAAGCGTAACGATTAATGACGTATTTATAGGGGGAGGGTGTTAAAAGTTTCCACACCTCCAAAAAAATTTTCAACAATCTCGAATTTTAAACGTGTCGATAATATGATCGTAAGCGGTTTTATTTCTTTATTTTGTAAATTATATAACGAAGAGAACAAAATACTTTAACGTCTAATGGAAATATTTCTTCGTTTTCGTTAACTTATTTCTACGTAAAACTATTTATAACAAAAACCGGTGTACGACACTATTGGGGGTTTCAATATTATTTCGTTATTATGACACCCAATCCTCCGAAAAAATTTTTAAATACGCCACTGGCGGCGATAAATAATATTTAATTCCGTTTAGAGACGATCGTACGGAATAAGTATTCACGTATTCACCGCCGTAAGTTATAACACGTAAATCGTTGTTTTTTTTTTAATTCTCCCCTCTCGCAAAATAAAAACAAAAAATGAATACAAAACGATAAAGAACGATAAACGAAAACGATACGCTCTTTTAAAAATAATATCCGAATGAAAATAGTTTTTCACGTTTAGCCGTGCGGGTAGATAATTCAGAAAAGGTTCATAAATCCACACGGTTTTAAAAACTTGAAGCAGTAGCACGCGCCGGTGTATCGAGTGTACTTTGCTTTTGAATCGAGCGGGCCACGTAGCCGTTGAGAAAGGATTTGATCTAGGACCGATCAATTAATCGCCAATTTATAATTCCGGGAGAACGCTATAATGCACCACGCGACTTATTGGGACGAAATCGATCGTCGGATATTAAAACCAGCGGCGGTATTTTTTGGGCGGGGAAGTGGAGGGCGAAAGGCGATATTAGGGGTTTTCACCCCATCCCCCGCAAAGAATATTCAAAAATCTCAAATTTTAAACGTGTCAATAATATGACCGTAGGCGATTGATTCATTATTTTGTGAATTATGTAACGAAGAAAACAAAATATTTTAACATTTAATCGCAATATTACTTCATTTTCGTTGATTAATATTTATATAAAACTATTCGTAAAATGTTGACAAAACCGCTGTGTACGATACTATCGGGGATTTCAAAATTATTTCGTTATTACGATCCCTCTCCCACCTCAAAAAAAAAGAGCAATTAAAAACGATTTTTAAATTGTAAGTGTGTTACTAACATCAAATTTCAGAGTACTGTATAATTTTCCAATATTCTGATAAATTGCTGTGTTGTGTTGTGGTTGAAAATAGGAGAAATTTTGTTTAATAAAATTCTAATTGGCCAGAGTTTTATCAATTATCTATCGCTTTTGTTTATTACATAGCAACCAAAAAGTTATTTCTACTATTATTTCGACTGTTATATTTATGTTAATTTATGATTTCAAATTATAGATGTCCACCGTAACTGAAAAGAAAAAATCATTTAAAATGGTTGGCTCTAAAATATTTAAAATTGCTAACATATTTCGACGTTCTACAGTGACCAAAGATCCAGATATAGCAGTAGTGAAGCAAAATTCTTCACCTACTTTGGATAAAAAACATCCAGTCAAAATTGAAACACCTAATTAAGTGATTGTTGTTAGGATTAAAAGTCATTTGGCAAATTCAATAATGCCAGTGAATTTTTTGAAAAATTGGAAACGGGTATGCTTTATTTTAATGTAGTATTCATCTACTAATTAGTTATATTTATTAATATATTTATAAATTTATTTTTAATATTTCTCTATTTAACGACAAATAATTATAAATTATGTTTATAAAATTTGATTTTAAATATTATTAATTAAGTGTTAGTAAAAATATAAGAACATTTAGCTCAAAATTATTATAGGTAGTCGAGTAATTTGTTTTTAATAAAAAAATGGATTGTTACACATACATTTACAATTTTATTTTTCTAAAACTACTATCGGTCTCCTTCATTCGCTTTCGCATTTTCGTAAGGTTACATTTTTCCTCGGCTAGGTCCCCGCGTCGAAACCGACATAACAAACTTCGTTCCAAAAACGTTTGGTATAAACATATGATTTATAGTCTGGTGTCAATAAAAAGGGTCACTAACCAATCCGACCAATTAGCGTTACCCAGGGGACAAGTTGACTAGAAATTCTCTCGAAAAATGTTGTTTATAATCACTCTGATGTATAGTATTAAAGGAATTATCGACAATTCGATAATTACGCCAAAATATCTCCCAGATCCCTGTCGAGTTATCAAGTGGCTGGACTTAACTTACAACGAGGGATCCAACTTATGTATATTTGGAAACACCGCAGTATCAAACTCGGGATTATCATCTGTGACTGAATAAAAACGCAAAAAGGGACGAGCCTCAGAATGAAGTACATCTACACGTCAATAACACGTCAATACACGTCAAATACACGTCATATTTATAATGTATATACATATACGTGTTAGTGTTTCTTACTGTTTTTAGTTTGAGGAATGTTATTTTTACGAAACTTAACCGACTTCAATTTATTTTCCACCGTCATGGCCAATTCCATAATGTCCAATGATTTGCTGGACAACTGACGGTAGGGAACGTCTTTGATTGATTTGGAATATGCCTTCATCACGACCGATTTGAGTTCATTTATACGTCTTACGTCAATTTCACAGCGTCGATTATTATTTAACACGATTTTTATACGATTGTAAAAAGTAATATTTATTTCGTTGATAACAACCGTCTCGACGTTTTTTTTTTTTAGTTTTTCGTTATTGTAGCC